>OY365817.1:5663730-5758730 GCA_959347315.1 Bimastos eiseni
GCATGTATACATGTATGTATGTATGTATGTATACATGTATGTATGTATGTATACATGTATGTATGTATGTATACATGTATGTATGTATACATGTATGTATGTATGTATGTATGTATGTATACATGTATGTATGTATGTATGTATACATGTATGTATGTATGTATGTATGTATACATGTATGTATGTATATATACATGTATGTATGTATGTATACATGTATGTATGTATAAATGTATGTATGTATGTATACATACATACATGTATGTATACATGTATGTATGTATGTATACATGTATGTATGTATGTATACATGTATGTATGTACACATTATATATATACATGCATGACAGTGGCAAATATGTTGCGAAGGCATCCTGAGCCCAGAGCTCCACCAAATGGTCCGACATGACTGTCAGCCACTGTATTTATTTATTTATTTATTTATTATTGAAATTCGACAACGCCCTTCTTCCAACCTTTTTTGCTCAGAAGTGCATACACACGCCTCAACGGCGCAACTGCAGTTGTACTGCAGAGCAATGGTGCACGAAGGACTTGCTCAAGGTCCCTACACAGTGACTTCCGGATGAGGGTCGAACTCAAACACTCAGCGTACACTGAACCTTACGGGCTGACCGCTCTAATCGATTGGCCACTGTGCTTGTATCTGATGCCACCGTCGGCCACTGACTCTTCCCAGTTAGAAATAATGATGTCTAGAAACAACCGGATATCAGGACTTAGTATTCATGGCCGAAATGCAAGTCCTCGCCTGACAAAGCAGCACATCAACAAGCTGTTCATACCCAGAATTCCTCCCTCTAAGATAACCATTAAGCTTTCATTATCGAAGGTGTATCCGCAATTTCCGCATACTGTCATCTAAATCTGAACTTCTATAGTGCTAGAGCCATCATAAAGACACTCGGTTGGTCGGTCAGGGTGGCGAACCAATGGCACATCTGCCTTCAATTGTACACATACCCATTCTTTGAGAATTGAGGGTGTCCCTCAAAATTTTTAACTTCAATTACATGATTGCTGCTCTAGGAATGCACATTTTCTTTTAATGAGGATTTTATGTTCCAACCTTTCTAATAATGCATCATCTCTCTTTTTTTAACACTTCGTCAATATGAGAAAAATAATTACATACAGAATTCCGAGGGGCATGCGAGGGTAGTCCTTTGGCATGCTCCCTTAATAGGCACCCTGCCATCCGTGCACCAGGTATCACTCGGTGCATGTCAGTACTAAGTAACATTGATTACCAGGCCACATACTGGAGTGATTGCAGCTGAAAAGACCCCAGAAGAGCAGACAACCAGCAGAAAGGACAACCAGAACCTTATGAGAAAGTGCATTGCAATCTATATAACCAAATAAAGATACAGTAAATAATATTATGAATATGAATTATATTCAATGCTTCACTGACATCAGTTACAATGTATCAGTTGGGAAACACATTAACTACAACTGACGGCAACATATCAATATTACGTCCTTTGAGACTGATGGTGGTGGCGGCGACGACGATGATGATGATGATTTTACATTAAAAATACATATACATACATACATACATTTTCCAATTGTTATGACTTTGTGGTTCCACATGCTCGCACTGCTACCAGACAAAATGTAGCTTACTCAATTGTGAGTCCCAGACTTCCAATGTTTAGAATAGCCTCCCATCTGACCTGCGCTCTCTCCTGCACAACCTGTCTACTGTCTAGCTCTTTCTATAAACTTCTCTTTGACCAGGTCTCGGCTTTTCCAATTGTTCGCTAAGCCATAGCTTTAACTAAAAGTCTCTTCCATCTTTCTGCTATCAATCCAGGGATAATTTCCTTAACAAAAAATAAAATTAGAAATAGCAATAACGATTTCATTAAGGAAACCAAGAATTTAAAGTAGAAATTATTTTTACTGAGAAAACGAAACTAGGAAAGATATAATGAATTATTTGCCAAAGTAAAATTATGAACGAAATTTGGAAATGTTTTCCGAACTAAAATCATTTTTCTTGTCCTTGTCATCTGTGATCCCTTCAACCTTGAATCGTGGATTTCTAGTGGAATCATTTTCTCCAGGTCTATCCAAAGCAAAAACTCCAGCCACCAATTGATGTCCTGCATGATCTCTATCAGCCGCAGTTTCAATCTCTAACCAACCAGAGTCTGATCATTTGAACCCATTTCCAGCTGCTGCCTCTTTCCTCTAGTACTAGATCCAACCACAGCACCAATTATAAGAAGAACAGGATTCCTGCTCCTCTTGTCAGCTAATGTGTAGCAGCAGGTGTTGCCTTTCCATGTCCAATTGTACAATCATTTATAGAATGCACAATTTCATCTGCACTAGGTGAAACTAAGGTCACAAACAACATCAAAATCGTCGTCCAGCAGAAGCAACCAAGACTGTTTAACCTGTCAACTGGATTTCTATTCAGTAGACGGTAGATGCAAAAGAGAATAATATTAACCCATTTATTGGCAAGCAACATTTTTAAAACCTATCCCTACACAGCAAGCAAATTTTATGTCTGCATATATATGTATGTATGTATATGTTTGCATGTTTGTATGTATGTATATATGTATAATGTATATATGTATAGATGTGTGTATATATATATGTATATGTATGTATATACATATGTAATTTATGTATCTATATGTATATATATGTATAATATGTATATATATGTATGTATATATGTATGCAGACATGTATATATGTATGTATATATACTATATATATACATATATGCATAGATGCATATATGTATATATATATGTAGTTTATGGTTTTATATATATATAAATGTAATTTATGTAGGCCTGTATATGTATATATATTAATCTATATATATATATGTATGTGTATGTATGTATTTGTAAATATATGTGTACTTATGTATATGTATGTATATGAGGGTGTGTATCAGTGTATGTTGTATGTCTGCCTGTGTGAGTGTGTATGTGTATATGAAGCAGGAAAATTACTTTCATTGATATAATACGTGAGGTGAAGAAAGCAGAGGCAAAAGGCCTGTAATAAAATTATTGATCGTGTCACTACGCAGAGAGAGTTAGTGACATGTCACAGTGACAACGTTTGTTCTTCTGGCGTCGCTTCGCTTTATCAGCAAACACAGTCTATAATGTGTCAGGTGAACTTAGTACAAAGAAATTATTCCAGAGGATGGACTGATGACGCAAGTCTACACTGAACGAACAGCAGCAGCCCAGCAGCTGCCCAGCAGCTGCCATTCGATATTGCACCAGTTTTTGTTTAGGTAAAAATAGAAAATTAGGCCAACTGTTGTTATGTATATCCTACGATTGTCAAGTTTCAAAAGATTCCTTCAAATTCATTCTTATCCTAAATGAGGCAATTTCAATGATAGCTATACATTAAGAATCATAAAGTGCAGCATATGTATGAAAAACTTGAGATAACACTTTCAGATAGAAATGGATGACTGGCAAATGACAGATGATATGACGCTGGTGACATGCTACTGCATATAAGGTTCACTTAGAGCAGACTTCAATTGGCAAATGTTCAAACATCTCTATCATCTTCAGCAGTTTACACTGGGTATAAAAATTGTTCAGTATCAGGTCTCACAAAACATGAATTGAATGTGACATTGTATATGACATTTGTAAAAATCAGTTTAGAACTGTGAAAGCAACGAGATAAGTCGGCGGTAAATTATACAAGGGTCATAATTACATAACGCTCGAAGGTGGGTGGGTGGGGTGCTAGAAAACGTTATGAAACGTTACGGAGGTGGGTGGCTAGGTAAGCTGAACGTTACATGACGCTTTTTGATTTTATATTAATTAACTAAAAATATTAAATCTAAACTATAAACCAAAGATCAACCTTTTCTTTGGTCCGCGAAATCTCACGAACGGAACGCTCTGGTGATAAAAAATTTCTACAAAATATGTTCTTCTCCCAATTTCTCAGCTAAGGTGAATATTTTCAGGAAGGGGGGCCTAATTTTATGCGTCATAGGAAGCCTACGAAAGCGTTGTGAAATTCAATATGCACATCAAGTCTGTTTGTTGTATTATGATCAATTTAAATATTTGGGAGACACTCGCCTTGGTTGAGCAAGACACAATCAGGGCACACCAGCTGAGTTCAAAATTCAGTCCCAAGCAATTCTTATAAATTGACACTAAAATAGTGTTCAGCCTAATAGCATATACACGGTGGTGCAATCAAAGTTCAAACATAATATCAAATAGCCTATTATAATTATTGTATTATGTACTATTGATGATTAAAACCGCAGTACAAATTTGGATACCTGGAACAATATTAGTAAAGCTACACTGGGTTTTGTTAACAATAATTGTGTAACGCTGAGGGGTGGGTCTATAGTAACATTACGATGCATTACAGAGTGGGTGGGTCAAAAACGCCCATTTTCAGTGTTACGTAATAATGCAACGACCCCAATATTGTTATATCAGAGTATTATTATTATTTTGTTTATTACTACTATAAAAAATATTATTATTATTATTATTAATCATTTTTATTCTTACAGAAATTTCGTATAGCACCCCCTCAAGATTGCCTAGTAAGGAGCGCCGTTATAGATACATTCTTAGATATAATATCCATCAAGGTACAAATCTTGTTGATTGAATGTCAGTGTGCCTTGAAAAATAAGAATATCTGGAAAGCAGGCTAGAGCAGTCTTACAATGTTATGTAGCAAATTATTTATATTGTATCCTTTGAGCATCTGCAAAGTGCACCCACTTGCATTGCATGGTGATCTTATTGGATCTAAACAACTTAGACTGCTGGCAGTTGATTGCATGTCAAAATGCCAGTTCAGCTGAATCAATTGAACGAGTATTTATATTATATGGAAGAGGCAGATGCCACGAGTAGGTACACACACTCTCTCAAACACGAGGAGCTGTACTGATTAATCGGCCGGCCAGCCAATTAATCCGGTCGATTATAGACATATCGGCAATAACGGCAAGATAATCAGCGCCGACATTTAAAAAAAATTATTTTATTTTATAATATTATTTTCACTATAAAAAAGCAAAATGACGACAGCAACATCACTGGGTCTGTGAAGGACGGTATTTCGTTCCGTTCCCATATCGTGTCATCGAGCCAATGGCTTCAGACCAGTGGTGAGACCACACAGTTTGCTAGTATAGACCGTGAGAACGTGTCAACATAGGTCTTGTGCAGAGTGAGTCATAGTGCCCTTAAGGGCCAAGGAATGGCTGGCCAATTCAAGCCAAGGAACGGCTGGTCAATTCAACAGAGAAACCGATGAATATACATCGTGGAGGCATGTCTAATGAATACATTTTAGCTGCCAATCAGATCTCTCCAAGATCTGTGTCAGTCGTCTGAGAGGCTGAGACTAGATGGGTGGCTGTGAATAGGACAGCAGTGCCTTGGTCTTTAATTACCCTGGGCACAGTTCGACGGGAGGGGGGTGGTGTGACTAATCTGTATTGCCTGCCTAGGATTAGTCCTCAACTACGTGCATACGTCTCCTACAGAACAAGTGTTTGCTTGTATCACAACAATAGGCAGTAGCAGGTCTATCTTTTAAAACCGGACATCTTGGGAAACACAATGAAATAATCGGCTAAATAATCGGCTAAATAATCGGGTATCGGCAAATCGGCTAAATAATCGGCTAAATAATCGGGTATCGGCAAATGAATAATCGGCAATAATCGGTATCGGCATAATCGGCAAAAAGTGATATCGGTACAGCTCTAGAGGAGACCATCAGATGGTAAGAGGAAGACAGTTTGTCTAACCGCTTAATGGCAGCAATGTCAGAACCCAAGCATGAATGACATTAATTACAATCCTAACAGCCTAACTTTTCAACAACTTTAAAACTTGCCGCCAATTGGTGTGATGACATTCAAATAGTCATTTCTGGTGATTTATTGGAAAGGACTTGCTCTGATCAGAAATCATAATGATGATGATGATGATGACGATGATGACGATGATTATGATAACGACGACGATGATAGCTTTTTCATCACGCTCTTCTTTCAGCAGAGTTCCTCAATCACAAAAGCAACAAATCAAAACAGCGACTGACCCTCTATGGTGACCTATCAATGATCCACCATTTACTCAATTTCACATGTCATCTGAAAACTCTACACTTAACTTCCAGCTCCTCTTTCACTCAGTCGGTTGATGTTTCGTTCCTGCATGCTTCTTCTGCTTCTTCTGCTTCTTCTACTGCTTCTACTGCTTCTACTGCTTCTTCTGCTTCTTCTACTGCTTCTTCTGCTTCTTTTACTGCTTCTACTGCTTCTTCTACTGCTTCTACTGCTTCTTCTACTGCTTCTACTGCTTCTACTGCTTCTTCTACTGCTTCTACTGCTTCTACTGCTTCTTCTACTGCTTCTACTGCTTCTTCTACTGCTTTTACTGCTTCTTCTACTGCTTCTACTGCTTCTTCTACTGCTTCTTCTGCTTCTTCTACTGCTTCTACTGCTCCTACTGCTTCTTCTACTGCTTCTACTGCTTCTTCTACTTCTTCTACTGCTTCTTCTACTGCTTCTTCTACTGCTTCTACTGCTTCTTCTACTGCTTCTTCTATTGCTTCTACTGCTTCTACTGCTTCTACTGCTTCTACTGCTTCTTCTACTGCTTCTACTGCTTCTGCTGCCTCTGCAGATGTGGTGCACCTATCATAAATTTATTCCCAGTTAATCACACGTTGAATTTCGATCACAGTTCCTAGAAATGGAGACACATTTTGGCTGATTTACGGTAACTGGTGGCTGCAGTCACCGTTGTATAGAAATCCATGGAGTCCCATAGAACCATCGCAGACGCCACAAAGTCCTCATACACCATACAGGAACAGACACAACATTAACCCTCACAGTCTATGGGCAGTAAATCTGTTGCAAGCCATCAGAGGCCGTAAATTGTGATTACTTGCATGAAGCATAAACCTTCTGATGAATAAATTGGTGATGCAAACGGAAATGAAAACCAAAATGAACAATAAAGAAATTACAGCAAATCATAACAATGCAACGACTGTTTAGTTTAGTATTGTTATCCAAGAAATGAAACTCAGAACTGATATGAATATACCATTTGTCATTTGCAACAATATCAACTACCAAAATTTATATTTAAAAAAATAAAACACTAAATAGATATGAATATGCCATTGTTTGAAATATCAACGGTACTTGTCTGTTGTATGACCCCCAATTTTTTTCATTATCGTTATCAATTTTTTATCTCCTTTATTAAAAAGTAAGCATCATGAGGGTCGGTTAGAGTCAGGGTAGACTTCGTGAGGGTAGATTAGAGTTAGATTTAGGGTTATTGTAATTTATAGATATACGGTGTCAGAGCAGGGTCGTGACTCCTTATTGATAATTTTTTTACGTGTTCAGCCATAGAAGTATCAGTTTTATATTATTATGGGCCAAAGTTTCAGCCAAAAATAATTTATTCTTATTCAAAATAAAGAAAACGGACATGGAAATCATTTGCATAACATAAACTAAACATTAACTAGAGAAGTTTAAACAAATAGAAAAGTGATTCAAGAACTAAATTTTGGGGTCAAATGTCAGACAAGTACCATATCAACTCCCATAGAATTTCAAGAAATAAAACTCTAAAGTTTCTAAACATATGAATATAGTCAATATACCATAAAAAATCTGATAATCGGTTTGCCACAAAAACGGATATTAACAACCCTATCAACAACAACAACAACATTATTATTATTATTATTATTTATATTATTATTATTATTATTATCATAATTACCAATACTCCAAATGCAGTATGACTGTTCTTACTTTTAACCAATAATTATGAACTTAGATTTTTGAGAGCCATGCCTAGTGCATCTGGTTCAACTTTGTATGACAAATTGACGATATTCAGTATTTCAGTTACACGTTGAGTGTCTGAGTTAGCAAGTTAACTGAGTCTTTAGTTACAATACAATGCAACTCGGCATTTATGACGCATTTTATCACAACAAGTCGTGCTCGAAAGCACGCACACGTCTCGACGACACAACTGCAGTTGTAATGCAGAGCAACTGTGTGCAAAGGACTTGCTCAAGGTCCCTACACAGTGACTCCTCGGACGAGAGTCGAACCCGCTCACTCAGCGCACACTGAACGTTACGTGCTGACCGCTTTAACTGCTCGGCCACCATGCCTCTAGCAGACAAAGTCGGTCCCAAGGCAGAGGAAATTTGTTGGTAATTTATAAAGCGAAATGAATTGCCTTGCACTTGGTAGCAGTCATTCCTCCATACTAGTAAACATTTCTTATTAGGCGGCGGCTGTCATTGAAAGTCATCATTAAGCAACTAATTGCCAGTCTCCAGCTTTGTTGTCTCAGCTTGCATGGATCTGACAGAGTGGGAAGGAGGAGGCAGCAGGGGCAATCAAAGAATCAGAAGGAGGAGGATGAAGACATGGAGGAAAAGAAGGTGGAGGAAGAAGAGAACGAGAGGAGGAGGAGGAGTCGAGGAGGATGAAAACGAGAATGAGGAGACGGGAAAGAAGAAGTAAAGAACACAAAAAATGTTTACACAAACTTATGGACATTTTCCACTGTTACAAATGAAAAAAAAACCAATAACAAGTGCAAAACAAACAATCCACAGTTGAAACCAATTCATAACAAAACCTGAAACTTAATTCAATGCCCATAGAGTAACTGTCATATTAACTGCAATGAAACATATATATATCACCAAAGCCTAACCAACCAAATGAGGCAGACTAGGATTGCCAACTCTGAACAAATCCATTCCATAACTAATTTCCAACATGATGAATTTGGTTTCCAACTTCGAAGAAACACATTCCGGGACATTTCCCAGTTCCCACTGTGACGAATGACAGACCAACAAAAAACCAAACCCGCGAAGTTTCTGCATTCTGCTAGCCCGGGCGTTGCGTTTATGAAATTATGCATTTCGAATGAAGTTTGTGACTTCGAGTCCTTAGTCTCCTTACTCGAAAGTCGATTAGTAATTATGATTATGAACATTGAGAATTAAGATTTTGTATTAGAGCATTGCTCAAGCCATGTTGCTTGCTTAGATTTGGATAATGTCATTGAATCGCATGACCTGTTGTAATTACTCAGGCCTGCCTTTTCCTGGATTCCGGGACAAACTTGGTATTGCCCGGGACACGGGACGGCCTGGGTCCATTCCGGGACTGTCCCAGCCATTCCAGGATGGGTGGCAACCTTAAGGCAACCTTACCAACCAAATGAGGCATTGAGGAAATGCCTCATTTGGTTTACTCCGGAAGAACCCGCTGACCCTACAACGGGGTGGGGGAGGTGTCTTAACATGTGCACCACGATACCGCTACATATTTTCCAACTGATCGGACTGCACTGGATGCCCTCATAATGAGGAAAGCATTCTGTAAGGCTAGCAGGAATCATTAAACAAAGGCCTATAGCAAGGCAGAATAGGAAACATATCAATGATGACTATAATAAGCTCAGCTAAGAAATCCAGATGTTATCACAAATAGAACTAAATCACAGAGAAAAACAAATCCAGTAGAATGTGATGACTGTTTCTAATACTATTATTATTATTATTATTATTACAGTTGCATTTCAGTAAATGTTATAAGAGTTTTTTCTATAGATAGCTTTCCTCTCTCCGTGTCTAGCAGGTTATTTGAAACACTGATACAAAAGTTAATCATCATCATCATCATCGTTATTATTACTATTATTAATATTATCATCATCATTATTATTATTGCAACATTTAATGATATATGTTACTTATAACTGCAATGACCATTGGTGCCTTTAAAGATAATAGTTGTATTTCAGTAAATGTTATAAGAGTTTCTTCTATAGATAGCTTTCCTCTCTCTGTGTTTAGCAGGTTATTTGAAGCATTGATAGAAAAGTTAAACATGTGTCATGTTTCCTTTTGTCATTTTTACTTGGATAACGGTTATTGTGGATATATTATATGTAGACATCGTTAGAATAAGGTCATCTGCATACATGCATACATTTTTCCAAAATTCTACACCCATATCTGGAACCACATACACCTAGCTTATCAATTATGTCGATGACATACACAGCAAACAAAACAGGCGATAGAACACCACCCTGCTAACACCACAGGTTAGAGTGATCATGTTGCCCCACAATATGACACTGTGTGATAACAAGGATCATTAGCACTTCCCTCCTCCTTTATCCAGGCTTGGGACTGGCACTGTCACTGTCACAGTGTGAACAGCAGGAGAGTTAACAAATAAACAAATATGAACTATGCATATAATTATTATATGAGGCACAGAATTTTCAATGTTTAGATGAAACATGCAGAACAAGACTCACAATAATTGAAATCCTCAATGTTATGATGCACAGTATCCATTTCTTAGACACTTCTTATCCATACACCCATTAAACTTATTTATCTAGCACTAATTATGCTATGCATGATGAAGTAATCGAAGGCAGACAGACTGAGAGAGGCTGATAGAAAGGATAGAGTAAAAACCTCTTATTGACTGCTTAGTCAATAAGAGGATTATTAGTAGCAAAACTAATAGAATAAAGGGCTAGAAGAACATATGTTACTGATCAACCACAGACGGTGACGGTGGTGGTGGTGGTGGTGGTGATAATGATGATGATGATAACGATGACGATGATGACGACGATGATGATGGTGGTGGTGATAATGATGATGATTATCATCATCATTATCACGATGATGATGATGACGATGACGATGATGATGATGATGATGACTCCAGACATAGGCCACTAAATACATACACACATCGTATAGTTTTGCAACTTGCTATAACCCATTCTGTCTGCAATAGTTGGACAGTGAGGATTAAGAATTAGATGAGAAACCAGGGCTTAAAGTGTGCCTGGACGGTCATGGACGGCGTCCAGGCACTTACTTTCAAGGCTGGACACCGTCCTGTCACTTATTTAGCCAGCAGAGTCCGGACGCCGTCCATGAGCGTCCATGCAACAGTGCATTGCTCTGTAAAAGAGAAGGAAAAAAATGTCACGCTCTGCACGTTTATAAACTTTATTCTCACAACTTTCAAAACGATGCCAGCGTCAGTGGCCCCTTGTCGACAATTTCACAAAGGAAAGCAATTCTCTGTAGGCCTATGCTTTAAATTACAACAAATATTTCATGAACAAATAAATGACGACTAAATAATGGTTGATGGGCAAAAACCCTAACGAATGATAAAAAAATTATATTTTTCGCCCATTGTATTTGGTTAAATAGAAGTTGGATTGATAATAATAATGTCTGCAAATCCAGCTTTTAGTTAGGAAGAACCATTTTTACCAATTCAACTTGCTCAAGGTCCCTACACAGTGACTCCTCGGATGAGGGTTGAACCCGCTCACTCAGCGCACACTGAGCGTTACGGGCCGACCACTCTAATCAATCGGCCACCGTGCCACAATATGCAATTGGTGCTTTGCAATCTATAGTTCAAACTTTTTTACACTAGGGGCCGTCCATAAATGACGTCAAGAGCCTATGGGAGGGGTCACAAATTTTCGACGATGAGTGACAAGGGGGAGAGGGGGCTGAAATACGTATTTTATTAAAAACTTACACTCATTTAAACAAGTTCCACTTAATCAGTAGTAGTTGTTACCACAATTAAACAACACTAATTATGATTATGATAGTCTTTCATCCTGAGTATGCATAAGATTATAATCACTATAAGCTACTTAATTTCTCCATTTTTCTTTGTTCTACTATTGTAATTTGAAATATTTTATAGTTAAAATTAAATTTTTTGATAATTCTAAGAAAATTTGTATTACATTCTGGACATCTGGTTTGATTTTGGGGGTTGTCAGGGCCATATTTGAAGGGGTCATGGCATTTGTGACGACGTGTGCCGAAGGGGGAGGGGTAAAAAATCGTCCAAAATTGCGTGACGTCATTTATGGACAGGCACTTCTTTTTTTACACTGTGATAAACTAAAGGAGACAAAATGTCTTTTGAATAGTGATGAATGGAATTTAGCAATTCTTCAAATATCATCTAATCCATGAAGTTCAGCTACAAAGCGGTGCATTACATGAGACAGTGATAGGTCACTTTAATGGCCTACAGCATCAATGTAATGTCATCGCAAAGCTTATTGTCACTTATTGCCATTGCTATTCTGTTTCTGTTTTGAAAAATTACACTGAGCTCAAAGGCGTTATATCCTATAAGTATACCCCATGCAATGCGGACACCAATGTTTTGCCTCTTGTATGACATGGGCTATGGTTCTATAGAATGAATGATCCACGTAATCTATATGATGCGCCTAGTTTCATTGCAATCGTCTGACCCTCTGCCAGTCGATTTTTTTACTATGCGCCTGTGTATAAGCTGGTTCCCGCGACTTCAAGATATCCACTCAGAGGCACTCTCGGCGCTGGCCTATATGATGTGGATGCTGTATGAATTTATAGTTTAATAGGACGATTGCGATGATACGCGGATAAAATAAAACGACGCTGTCAAAGGAAAGAAACCTTACAGAGAAGCCACAGATTGTTCCTACTCTTATAAAAGGTCTCTTACCGTCGTTACGCTTTGGTTGCCTCTGTTTCCGTTTAGTCATCACCGAAGACAACCGAGCGAAAATTGTTGCTTACAACTGATGATGTATAGAAATCCACTCAGTTCGCCAACTAGCTTTCAAAGGTTGTCAGGTCTGCAGCTGATCGTGTGGCAGCCTCTACTGTCTTGATCTTACTCCTCGTCTTCACCACCGTGGCTTGTGTGTATACCTAATCACGACTGGCGTTCGTCGACTACAATCATAGGATGACGACAGAGTGCGCCATTCGGTTTATGACTTCTCTGACGCGAAAATTATGTCAGGCAGAAAGTGGATGACGTGTCGCCTTTTATCGTAATCGTAGTGTCAACATTTCTACAGCGCCCACAAAAGCAAAATCGCGGGAACCAGTTTATTCACAGGCGCTTAATCAAAATAGAACCAATAGGCAGAGGGTTAAAACTCAGAGAGTCAGGCAGGCAGACAGATAGACGGCTAAAGTGGATGGTGTTTGGAGTTGAAACGGCGAGGGAGATAGGAGGAAGAGGAGGAATCACAGTAGGATATGCGAAAGAGCAGTGTTTGGAGTAGTGGGTGAAAGACCTGCTGGAAGACAGCAAGAAGTGATCAGAGGTGTTTTTGAGTTCGTAGGACGGATTTTGTCTCTATACTGGAGAAAGTTTGTTCCAAAGAGTCGGGGCAGCAATTGATGGTTAGGCATATGGCGCGATTTGCAAATTTGAGTGATGAGGTGACGGGAGGACGAAGTAGTGTGAGGGTGGAAGAGGAACGGGTTGAACGATGTGGTTGAATCGTGAACAACTGACGGAGATATGTGAGTTGTGAAGATTGCAGTGCATGTGTTGTAGGTGAGTGAAATGACCTTAATTTAGGCCTACATTCGATCCATTCAGGTATTTTGAGCCAGTGGAGTGATTTGAGGGCAGAAGGGATATAGTGATGCTTTGGGGTTTTGGTTGCAGCACGGGCGAGAGCATTCTGAATGGCTTGGAGGGGGTTTATTTGGGTGGCGTCTATTTTGAGGAAAATGGAATTAGGCTTACAGTAATCCAATTTAGCATGAACTATTGATGTAGCAATTGTGGATGTAGTTTTGGAGTCAAGCATAGGGCAGATTCTACGAAGATCACGAATATGCATGAAGCAAGAGCGAGAAAGATGAGTAACATGATCAGCGAAACTAAGGTTTTGGTCAAAGATTATGCCTATCGGTCACGGACAGGAGAA
Organism: Bimastos eiseni; assembly: GCA_959347315.1. Lineage (NCBI taxonomy): Eukaryota > Metazoa > Annelida > Clitellata > Crassiclitellata > Lumbricidae > Bimastos > Bimastos eiseni. The sequence goes on from OY365817.1 coordinate 5,677,623, forward strand.
TTTGAAGTGAATGTGTGGGTGGATGCAGAATCAGGGTTGAGGCAAATAGAGGGTTCAGGAATTTTATTCGGTTGCTCACGGAAGCCAATCAGAATGAATTCGGTTTTGTAGGGGTTCAGGAAGAGGAGATTTGAGGTCATCCAGGATGAAATTTGGGGATGACATGGAGAAGATGATCAATGAAGTTGGAGAAGCTGGCTGGCAAGAAAGAAATGAATAACTGGGGGTGTCGTCAGCGTATAGACGATGGCCAACTGAGTGAACTGAGGGGGTAGTATAAAGACATAGAGGATGAACAAAAGGGGCCCAAGAACAGAACCTTGAGGAACACCACAGGTGAGCGGACATGATTGAGATGAAGTGTCATTGCAAGGGTCTTTACTGAGAAAGAGCGGGAAGATATAATAATGATGGAGCAAGAAGCATGATTCAAGACGGAGAGTCATGATTAGAGCAGGCTGAAGAGGGAACATTTGGAGGTGGATCGATTGTGGTTTTGGAAATGAGTGATTGAAGAGAGAGACGGAGTGTAGTAATTTTTCCAGAGAAGAAAGAACAGAATGATTCGATCAGCTATAGAGAAGATGGAAGTGAGTTTGGAAGTGGGCAAGATGAGTTCCGATGGAGTTGATTCATAGGTTTTCAGAGAAGGCGAGGATTAGGCCTATAGGATCGGAATTGGACCAATTAACGCCTTAATGCCACAATGCTGGTAAAATGCGAAATTAGTCGAGGCCACCAATGGAGTCACGTACGACGACTTCTGGGCAAAGACTGTAGCCTAACAGAGCCTATGGCTTTTGTGGGCGCTGAGAAATCTTAAAAAATTTATCTGGGCCCACATCAGGTACATGCATTACACAACCGATTCGAAACACGTATCGAACCTGATGCGGAAACAGCTTAATCAATGATGGAACAAAGATTCGCATAACTCATATCAGGCAATTGAGAGGTTTTGGCGATTCATGCAACATCATGCAAAATCAAAGCGCTGTGAACGTTAACATGCCAACGAAACACATCTCGATTCGAATCGATTGTCCTCTCCCCTCCGATAACTTCGCTACGGTTGACCTCATTTAGTTAAAGACGGTTTGTTGGTCTGTGGTTGGAGGTGCCATTGCTATGAGACCAGTAGATTGATCAGCACAGCTGCACAGCTAGGTGATGCAAAGGTGCAAAAAACCAAGATTTTTAAAAATCAAAAAGTTGGTTTTTAGTTTTATTTGGTTTTTTGGTTTTTAGTTTTCCTTTGGATCTTGTCACAACAGTTCTGTTATATAAAGCATCAAACACAGCATGAAATTTAAGGAACTCCAATTTGTTTATATAATTAATTTAGCTTGATTTCCGACTGAATAACACATAATTAGTAATATGAATAGTAGGGGAGAATGTCCTGCATTGGTAAATTTTTACATTTTCAAGTACAGAATTGGTGTTGGTTGTAGCACTTGTATTTTGTTTTAATTATCAGAAACAGCAACGTTTTATGGGTCGAATACGGTTAAACAACAATATTGTTCAAAGAGTGAACTCAAAAAATATTGGTGTTTTCCTTGCTGGCAAAAAAGTGTCCCAATGCAGACCACCATGGGAAGCATTGGGTCACTTTTAGATATTAATGCACCCGATTGTTGTTAGCTGTAGTACTTGCATTTTCTTTTAATTAATAGAAATAGTAACGTTTATGGATCGAATGTGGTTATACAACAACATTGTTCCAAGAGTAAACTCAAAAATATTAGTATTTTCAATTGGGCTACTGGTACAAACTGCCCAATGCACACCATCATGGGGAGCATTGGGACAGAGCGTGGGTCAATTTTTACATTTTAATGCACACAATCGGTGGTATCTGCAGTATATGTGTTTTGTTTTAATTATCAGAAACAGCAATGTTTTATGGATCGAATATGGTTATACAGCAAAATTGTTCCAAGTGTAAACTCCAAAAATTTAATATTTTCCTTAGGGGTGAAAATTGTCCCAATGCAGGCCATGAGTGTTGTCCCAATGCAGGCCATGAGTGTTGTCCCAATGCAGGCCATCAACGGTCAGTGACTAACGTTTTTGATAGTAGCGCAACTATGCTGTATACGACCTCCAAACTTTACCCCATGCTTCGCAATATACTGTCCTATTAAAAGTAGTTTACAGAAATTGTAGGCTAAATTAGCACAAAACGTCTTGTGCGTTGACTGACATTAAACGATTACCTTAAAAATAGATTTGCCGTTTATCTGTTAGACGCTATGTTCTTGTCTGCCTAAGCGCAAGGAACCAGATGAAGTTACAACTAACGATTTTACAAATAGTCAAAAGAGATATTCCGGGCGCTGCCTCGCTGGGCTTTGGAGACCAACAAGAGGAGTTGTAGTCAATGTAGTGGATATGCACAATGATAGGAAGCCAGCGCAAGAGTTCAAGCGCAGGCCTATAAGTAGTGATATGCGCAAAACGAGGGAGTAGGGCTGTGAACCAAGCTGAAGCTTTTAAGACTGCTTGAAGGGAGGCTCATAATTATAAGTAGTGAGTTGCAAGAAGAGATGTGGTCTCGAGACCGCGGTCTTGGTCTCGAGACGGGAAAACTGCGGTCTTGGTCTCGAATGCACCGGTCTTGGTCTTGGACCATCGGTCTTGATCTCGAATGCGTCGGTCTTGGTCCTAGAAGAACGGTCTTGGTATTGGTTTCCGTCTTAAATTAGCGTTGTTGATCATTTTCCGTATTAGAGCAATTTTTTCGATATTTGTCGGTTATTTTTCGATTATTGTAGAGACGGCGGATATTTAGGCTTTACGCGATTGTTATCGATTTATCAGAGGGTCAGAGGATACGGCGTTGCTGACCAAACGAATAGATCTTTATATGCATGTTATTGTGGGCAGAAAAGTGTATTTGCAACGGAGCCAGTCATTTCAAAATTTGCTTGGAACAATCTAATATTTTTGTTGTTGATCACGCGTAGACACTATAGTTGTTAACCTGCAATTCTGAGGTCCGTGGTACAAGTACACCCTTCAAATGGAACGTTAATCTACTTGGTCAGATGTCTTAAAATATTTACATATCGTATACTGTAAGTAATTTATAGTGTGATATTCTCAGATCAATGCCAAGGGTTGAACCCGAAAAAGTTCGGAATGGCCGGTAAAACTGTTTTTTGGACCATTATTAAGATTAGTATTCTTCAGCTATAAAATTAATGTTTTAAGCATGTTATTCCCAGGGCTGCAAGCATGTTGGTTTTTTGGGTATTTGGTTCTTTTTTATTTTTTTTACAAAAAACCAAAAGATACGAAAACTGTCAATTTTAATTTTTTTGTTTTTTAATTTAAATATTTTTATTCAATTTACTAATATTACTATTATATTACTAATTGTTATTCAGTCCGAAACCAAGCTAAATTAATCATAAAAACGAGCTTTTTTCATGCTGTGTTTGATGCTTTTTATAACAAAACTGTAGTGACAAAATTTAAAGAAAAACTAAAAACCAAATGAAACCAAAAAACCCCCAAGAAAACAAAACCCAAATGAAACCAACATTTGATTTTAAAAATCTTGGTTTTTTGGCACCTATGGTTATTCCGTTTTAGCGTCTTAATAAATTGAATTGTTTATAAAAAATGAGTATCGGTCTTGGCCTCGGACCATCGGTCTTGGACCACTCGGTCTTGAGTGTTTGGTCTCGTGCACAACGCTGGCGAGTTGCAGTAGCCGCAGTTAATTCAGCTGCCGTGCGTGGGCTCTTACGCTGACACTGCCCGATACTAGACATAAGATGGCCTAAGGAAAGTTCTGGTCCTCTTATATGGATCAGAGTTGTTCTTGGGTCCAATTTTCATAACCCGACCCATCTAAAATGGACCGACCCATGAAGTACATGACCTGAACCAATCCATCCTTAGTGCCTGTTTTGCTAATATTATGTATCATCAAATTCTAATGACATATAAACACAACACAGACAGGATAACAGTAACTGTATGCGAGGCGCCCTTGTAGCAGCATGGCAGCGTTACGGCACCATATAAATCGTATTTATTATTATTATTATTAACCATTGGTGAATTCAAGGACCAGTGAAGAACAGAAAAAGGAATTCAATTTCCTCATCCAAACAAGAAGCAGAAATTGCTGTACAAAGTTGGACCAGTCACATTTGCAGCCAATAATCCTTTAACATTGACTATGTTGAAACAATCTCACACCAATGACAATTATTGTAATAGAAGGGGAGCCTCTGTATTAACGCTTTCGTTTTCCCACTGACACTTTACACAGCATCTCTGTATTAATGCACATGAACTATCTGGCATACACTACAGTAAAGGGAGTTTTTTTATATCAATTCAAATTCAAATGGATGAAAAAACTGTTACAATTTTATGTTGGTTCTCTTCTCACTAAATTTAAACTCAAACTTATTTTAAGATTTCAAGATCAAATGTTTATTTCAGCCTTGAAAACAGGTAATTTTACATAAAATTTTCAAAACACGCAAACATCGTTAATTTTTTAAATTGTAACAATCAGACGAGAAACAAACTCCACACATTTAATGACATGGCACAGGATATCATCGCATCATCACATTTCCTACTTTGAGTACTTCTACAACAGAAACACTGATGCAGCACAAGCACCAGCAGCAGTAGCTCTGGATTTCCAAGTCAAAACTCACCCAGAAGAGTAACCGAACCAGAAACACCGCAACTGAACAAACGAATAAACTACCCAGACGACAACATCTTAAGATGACTTGCTCTAATACCATTTTAAGATGGCTCTAATACACTACCTGAAGATGGCTATAATACACTATCTTAAGATGGCTATAATACACCATCTGAAGATGGCTATAATACACCATCTGAAGATGACTATAATGCACCATCTTAAGATGGCTATAATACACCATCTGAAGATGACTATAATACACTATCTTAAGATGGCTATAATACACTATCTTAAGATGGCTATAAGATGGCTCTAGTACACCATCTGAAGATGAGTATTTTATACCATCTGAAGATGACTATAATACACCATCTGAAGATGACTATTATACACCATCTGAAGATGACTATTATACACCATCTGAAGATGACTATAATAAACCATCTGAAGATGACTATTATACACTATCTTAAGATGGCTATAATACACTATCTTAAAATGGCTATAATACACTATCTTAAAATGGCTATAAGATGGCTATAATACACCATCTGAAGATAACTATAATACACCATCTTAAGATGGCTATAAGATGGCTATAATACACCATCTGAAGCTGACTATTATACACCATCTGAAGATGGCTATAATACACCATCTGAAGATGACTATTATACACCATCTGAAGATGACTATAATAAACCATCTGAAGATGACTATAATACACTATCTTAAAATGGCTATAATACACTATCTTAAAATGGCTATAAGATGGCTATAATACACCATCTGAAGATAACTATAATACACCATCTTAAGATGGCTATAAGATGGCTACAATACACCATATGAAGATGACTATAATACGCCATCTGAAGATGGCTATAATACACTATCTTAAGATGGCTATAAGATGGCTATAATACACCATCTGAAGATGGCCCCAATGCAACTTAGTCCAAACCAAAAGCTCATGAAAACAGAGTGAAAAGCAAGAAATAACAGAACAGAACCAGATTAAGTTAATGGAATTTTTCAAAGACATTCAACTGCATCCATTTTATAGAGTGGAGTTGAGATCTTATACATGCATTGAATTGGACCAGACTACCCCCTTTAGTTTCCAGATAGTTACTGAACCATGAAATGCCTCCAAGTGCAGATAATAAACTCAATTGATGAGTAAAAGTGAAACAAGTGTTTAACAATTTTGAAAAGAGGATGCAAGTGTTGTCTGGCATTGTTCCTAATCAACCTAATGTTGTTCAGAGGATTCCCACGAGTCTCTCTGTATGTCCCGCTTCCTATCTGTCTGTCCGTCTATTCAGACTCACTGATGAGCACACTGGACACGACTGACGCCCGGCTGTTGGTCATCTTCGTCCTCGTCATACGCCTCACGTCGTCCGCTGTTCTGATCCATATTTGGGTCAAAATCCATCAAGTTCACTTCTTCAACATGTTCCGTCAGAGGAGGAATCTCGGTCTTTGGCGCCGGCGGAAGCAGAGATTCCAGTTGCTAAAATAAAATCACATAATAGAGTAAGGTGCCATTTTCTTGACAGCCAGCATGTTTTCGATGTTTAAGTTATCTTGAACTATATACACCAAAGTTTGGTTAGTAGTTGGCTTTTCAATAAAGGATATACTTACTTACTTGTCAGTCACAGGACAAATACATGGAAGACAAATGCTTTCTAATCAGCTGTAAAACTGCTAACACACTCACGAACAAGGAAGGTGAAAGACTTGTTAGCTCAATTCTGATTTTAATTGAATACAGGGTCAACAATGGCAAAACTACTGTAGTGTGGGGCACATCTTATTTTAGGATATCCATCTTTGTGTAGTGCTACCTCAGGGCAAGTGTCTGCCTATTTGCAAGAGTTATGTTGCCCTAGCTCAGCCAGCAGTGGTCGACGACCACTTCGCGCATTGAGGTTCATGGTGACCTGATTGTCCTTTTTGCACTCAATTCCATAATGCAACATTAGGCTTTCTCTGTCGTGGGACCTACCATCTGGAATGGGCTTCCCCTAGAGCTCCATCTCCTACCTAGGAACACCTCATCTGCATTTTACACCTTTCTGAAATCTGTCCTTCTCAGCCACAGTTGGGCTGGGAGTACTTTTGAGTAGATATCTTGAAGGGGTGCTGTATAAAGTCTTTTTTAATTGATGGATTGATTAGGGGTTGACTTTGGTGTGCATTGGTTGATGCCATGTACACAAGACACTGGTGCTATAGAAGTTATCAAATAACAATAAAAATGTTGAAACTATTCGTATACAACACATTACTTAAATCAGAAGAGAAAGTAAGGATAATAGAGCTATATATACTGAACGTCATGGCAACTGACTGCATTCCTAGAGAAAAATTCCAAGTGACATTTAAAGAATTTTAATATAAAATTGATATAAATTGTCTTAATCAATATGTACTGTTCATTGTTAAAGTCTATCAGTTGACAATTGCTTGCCTTAAGTTTGTCGGCTCCAATGAACTGATTTGGTGGGAATGCAATTTCAAACTTGACATAGAGATTGCCTTTCTCAAACGGATTCCTGTGCCTTGGCATTCCTTCGCCAGTAACACAGCGAATCGAACCTAAGTGAAACACATCAAATAACAAACATTAACAGACACCATTCTCTGTTAGAAACACTGTAAACCTAGCATTTTTTCACTAAAACACAGAAGCATTCCAGGTCCATAAGAAATGTTGGCCAACTATTCTTGTGAAGTTCGTAAGGGTTACAACATCAGCAGCGATTGGAGCTTGGCACTGAGCAGATCACCGAGTGAATGCGATTATATAGACAACGCTCCTAAACTGTTTCCGCACAAAACACGGCCAGTGTGGAGCAGATCTCCTCAGATGGTCCCAGGCCACGTCAGCCTTTTGCGATGTTCCACATAGTGAAGGACTGCGCAGATTTCCGAGCAGTCTCCAGGCCCTTCACAGTGTCGAGAAAGCTGGAAGGGTATGGCTCAGCAAGTAAAGCACTCGCAAATAATAACAGATCACTCGATTCAAGACTTAATCTGAAGACGTCAACACAGTTCTATGAGCTGATCAGTTAAAAACTCTGAACATTTAAAAAATAACATCTTTTGGAATACGTTAAATTCTGATGATGTATCGCTGTAACTTATTCCTTGATTATCTGTTTCCTTATCATCTGCATATCTCTGCACATCTTCCACCACCCCCACCCTCCTCATGCTCACCGTACTCTCAATATACACCAGGGGCCATATGCATGGGCTTGGAATAGCGAGGGAGTAACGTTTACCTCTGACATAAAACTGGCCTCCGCTGGAGTAACGCGTAAAACTGCTATGCATGAGGCTGGAATTGTGCGTTACGCTGGACATAAATTTACTCCTGGCTGACCCTAAGAGTAAGTCCGCTATTCCCAAATAGGGCTCTAATAAAATGGCGACCATTGTTATGATTCGTCGCATTCGATGAAGTTTATGACGCTTTTAGATGATTCTAGATCGTCGCAATCCTCTATAGATCTACGTATAGATAATAAATTTTTTTATGCCTTCCATTTTCATCATAGCAAATTGCTATCACGCTTAATTCGGGACGAAGTTGCTGACGATGTGGCATGTGATTGCCGAGTACAGGTTCGTTGCCATTGGCCATGCAGTAATAATCAATTAAAATTTTTTTTTTAAATGTCGTCTTGTTTGCTCTAACATTAAGATAATGAACTCTTTTTATTTTATCATGCAATTCGAATTAAGAGCTATAAATATCTTTGCGCATGCGTAAAGCCTAGTCTTGCGAAGTCTCACAGGTCTTATGTCAGGTGCAACTATTCTGCGGTTTACTCCTCACTCATGCACGGCAGCGACAGCCACGGCCTATTCGAAGAATAGTTACTTCGGGTGTAAGCCTTATTCTGCGAATAGGCTATTCCAAGCCCATGCATATCGCCTCAGAAGCCTAATGAAACTCTAGTTTGCAGATATAGATCACATCAGTTTAACTACTACTACTGCCACCTAGAGACTGCTGAATGAGAGATGAGAGAGGCTGTCACCTGGTTCGATGATGTTCCCTGGAGGATTTCGAACGATGAGATCCCTCTCATCAAGATGCTTCACAGCAAACTCACATCCACACAGAGCCTCCGTGATGCCCAGTCTGTGGGTCATGTAAAGGTCACTGTCTTTACGTGTGAATACCTCATGGTCCTTTTGTTGAAGCACAACGACAACGTCACCAGACTCAATGCCAGGCTACACAAACATACAATGTCATCAAAACGATAGAAATCATGCTTCCAGTTAAAATCGAGACAAATCATAATCTTGATAGCACTATTTCAAAACATCCACCCACAGGCACTGCCAAACAAGCCTATGTGAAACAAAGTCACATAGTCATGATATCCTGAAATGAAAAGAGCAAAAAAAAATCCGCTTTAAAAGATATAACTATAATAAGTAGATTTTTATACACAATTGGTAAAAGAATGAGAAACAACCACAGCAGTGTAAAACACACCTCGAACAAATGAGAAAACGAAAGAGATATCTGACCGCAACTGACCGTTTGGTCTCCTTCACCACGAAGCGTGATCTTCTGACCGTCTCGCATTCCTTTGTCAATCTGAACATCGTGGTTCTTTGTCTCCTTCGTTACTTTTCTGCCCTGACAGACCTTGCACCGGTCCTTCTCGTTTATCATCTCACCATCTCCATGGCAATCAGGACAGATGCTCTGCATCTGCTGCATCATTCCAGGACCAAGCTGACGCAGAACCACCTTCACTCCGGATCCTCTACACGCCTTGCATGGATGCACGGCGCCCAGCTTACCCCCTTGCCTATTGTAAAACAATATGTACAGCAACAGTCTCAAATTCATTCTGTCTATCAATAAAACAACAACTGGTTGTATATGTTTAGAAAGAAGTAAGTGTATGAGTAGATATAGATTCTTTTTCCCACAAACCATTTTCAGGCGGCTCAATCAAGTACAGATATATGATCCTCAATAGTGAAGGTGTGGAAAGGAAAGATTAGAGACAACACATTTATTATGTCCCCTAAAGATATAGGAATCTGTTAGGAGACAAAGAGAAAGATAGGTCCATTGCACAGAGAAAGATGCTTTTAACGGAAGAAACACAGATGACCATGACTTAAAGAAATTTTTAAGGCATCACTTACCCTTGACATTTCAAGCAAATAATCTGCTTCCCAATAGGAATGCTTGCAGTTTTGCCATTGTACAAGTCTTCTAACGTTACCCTAAAATCCAACAGCTTCAAATATTCAGACAAAAAATTCATCCCAGAATAGCAATGTGCAAAGTGCTAGAGCTTTAGTTTCTAAAACTGATTTTCAACTGAAAATCCTGCTTCAGAGAGAAACCATCACAGAACAACACAGCCAACAAAACATTCCAAACTGCAATCCACTAGATCAAGCAAATAAGAAATTATTGCTGAAACAGATCAAAGATATCTGTGAGTTAATATTTGTTTTGAATCATTTACATTAACTTATTTTTTATTCTATTCACCTGAAGCAATGAAAAGCAACTATGACATATTACTACCACAAAAACCAGGTACTTATCTAGCTTACTCAGAAATTGTAAATACAGACAAATTCATGTACACAGGCAAGTAACAAATTCTCCAATGACAAATAAGATCAGAGATGATGATGAAGTTGTACATACTTGAGTGGATATAAAGTATCCTGCCCCCTTTGCTTCCGCCTCCCACCTCGAGGTCCTCCGAACCCGAATGGACCTCCACCTCCACCAAACATGCCGCCAAACAGATCACCGAACAAATCACCAGGAAACCCTGAATATCACCAAAGTACAGACAGCTGAGCTAAGAAAATGGTAGCTGATTTAGTTCAATCAACTTATGCTTATTATTTGTCATTCCATAACACAATTCTCCAGAACACTCCAGCTAGACACAAGTAAGTAACTAATAATCTTCAAACTAATAAACATTCAAAAAGAACAATAGCATCATTTAAGAATTTAACTTTTTGTCAAGTCATGGGACCCACACTAAAAAGTTTTTAGGTCTGGATCATTATTTTTTTTACAATTTCCGTCTACTTCAACAACACAAAGAGACTCCTAGATGATGGCTAATAAGAAATGCATGATTAGTCATTTCTGTTATCCTAAAAATATAACTACCGTATATACTCGCGTATAAGTCAAGAAATATAGTGCTATTTCAGGACGACAAAAAAGCGTTTTCGACTTATACGTGAGAGGCAAAATAGACCAAAGATTTTCGGACGACCAAATACGCATGCATTACGTAACTAACGCACTTTGGTATATTTGTTTAGGCCTATCACCTCATGATCAAAGTCTTCTTGATCAAACTCGGTGATTCATTTAGTGTCAGATGCCATCGCAAATTAACGTAGTTTGTGATATTTATTTAGGCTCATCGCCTCCTAGTAAAAGTTGCACCCGGTAATATTTATTTTCACATGAAAGTAAGATTTATTTGCAATATGCTGTATGCTGATTGGTCATGTTCGACCATCCTGAAGATTCAGTTAGCATCATTCATACCAAATCTTTCCAAAATTATGTTTTTAAGGCTCTATGTTACAGCAAAATACTTACAGATACTTACCACAATGAGCGATTTGAAGAGAAGCGAGCCTCATATGAAATTGGTTTCAACTTGAAAATTGTTGTGTATGCTGAATTGCATGGAAATTCGAATGCCGTGTGAGAGTTTGGTGTCAATTTTATTAGATTTTGTATGTTCAGTGTATGGGTTCAACTTAATTTTGGACACTATTTTTGTCAAATAATTACACTGACTTATACTCGAATCGACTTATACGCGAGTATATACGGTAGATTCCTTGTGACATTCTAGTATAATGGTATGAAACACATGTCATCAGGTGTCATCTCAGTGAAAATTCATTTATTCTCAGATATTTTACTCACCTGCCCCTCCACCTCCTCCTTCCTTTAGACCTTGTATTCCCTGATGGTCATAAATTTCTCGTTTCTCTGGGTTTGATAAAACTTCGTAAGCAAAACTGATTTCTTTGAACTGAAGCAAATAAGCAACTCTTAAAACATAGGTAAACATAATGTACTAACAATCATAACATCAATATTAAAGAGGAAAAGCAGAGTCAGAGTAGGGGCAGGAAAGGAGTATGGTCAGGGGAGGAGCAGAGGAGGAGGAGAAGCAGGATCAGAGGAGCAGGGTCAGGGCAGGAGTAGGGTCAGGGTAGGAATAGGGGCAGGAGAAGAGGCAGAAAGAGGATAAACTTGAAAGTTGACTTCTAGAATAATAATTAAATTAGAATGATAAACCTGGTCATTATACTAGAAAAGACTCGCCATATATATATATATTATATATATATATATATAATATATATATATAATATATATATATATATATAAACCCTTGAGGAAGCGGTTTTATAGAGAATGTAATATAAATCTTCAAAAATTTCTCAGCCCCCACAAAGGGAGACCAGCTTATTCATTGGCAGAAGGCAACATTTGATGATTATTTATTCTTTAGTTAGACACAACAATGGTAAAACACTCAACTGTCTAAGAGACAAAGAAATCAAGAGATGATGAAAAGTGTTCATAGTCATCTGCAATATCAGAATATTATTTATTGTTTAGTATAATTAGTAAGAAATCATGAAACAAAAAAACAACCAACTGTTTCAAATGAGTTTGGTCAAACTACTTTAATTGTACATGAATTACATACTAAGACTCAAATTCTAAACAGATTATTAAATCCAAAGAACTTACTCGATCGCCTGCTTCCGGGTTTTTGTCTGGGTGAAATTCTTTTGCTAAACGATGATAAGCCTGGACAAAATTAAATAAGATTCACCAGTAATGCAGTATATTCACAACTTTAGCCAGATTTTCATCATCTGACATTGGGCAGGTACATGAAATGGTGTTACACAATTGTCATATATAAATATACAAGGTAGTTTTTGCTGATTAAAAAGCAGGAAGTTGTCTCTCATCAGGAACAACAAAACATATCACAAAGCCCAACTTTAAGAAAAATCTCATCAGTAGTGCTTCTAACCCAACAAGAGATCCTTGTTCAAACAGAATAGACTTGAAGCACTTGTGGAACAGTGAACGAGACATGGCAAGTAGCTCAGCTCTAGTTTTATGAGGATGGTTGTTACAGGCTGTCCACAAAACCAACATGTGAAGTTGTACAGGAATGAGACCAGGGAAAGAAAACCCTGATCGACCAAACACGTATTTAGAAATTGCAACAAAATCAGTCCAATTTGACATTCTGTCAACATATCCAGCCAGCATGATGGTCTGTTAGGGTCAAGGCTAGGCGTCGTGAGGCTCGGTTACGGTCAGGGGGTTGCGTAGCGAATCGCCGAAACCCGAATCCCCGAAACTGATTTCCGCCGTATCCCCGAAAACGAAGCCGGACTGACGAAAAGAATTCTGCTAAAATGGAAGCTGGATGGATGAAACGAATTCACGCAGAAGCTGGATTGATGAATGAATTGCGCTTTTTTGAGACAGTTCAGCGGTTTTCAATAGTACATTGCTGTTTTCGGGGAATCAGGCTTTTTGGCCTTTTAAGCGTTTTCGATTCGGGTTTCGATGATTCGAGTTGATCCGGTCAGGGTTAGTGTCGCTTTTAGATCTACGCGTACTTAAACTACTTGGACTCGAATGTTTGGTAGAAAATCTATTTCAGGAAATCTGTAAATTTTGTAGTTTCGCCACTCCTCTGGATTCTGGTTTCAAGTAGACCTCTTAGAAAGTGACACTAATGCTTCGGACATTTAATAAACACAGCCGTAACTACATAGCTTAAGTCAACAACACTTTATATACAGTATCATTCCTAGATTTAAACAACAATCAGTTCAGTCACCTTTTTAATATCTGACTCCGTGGCATTTTTAGTGACTCCTAGAGTTGCATAAAGGTCTATATTATCATCGATTTGTTCTGCCATGGTCGGTATTAGACGCTATCGCCTCTTCGCAATCGTGAAACACCGGAAGTCCCCGATGACCAAACCGTCATGCGCACTCAGTCGTTGTTGTTGCCGCTTCGGGTCACCGTAGACCATATACGGAAGCTAGTAATGGACGCTGGAAGTAACGACAATTTAATAATAATAAACAATACAGTACAATTAGGCATTAATAACGCGCTTTAACAAGACAAGTCTTGTACAAAAGCGCACTGTGCTGCATTCTTATTCATAGATCAGGGAGAATAAGTAGGTCTTCAGTTTTGTCTTGAATGAAGTAACGGATGTGGCTTGAAACACAATTATATGATAATAATAAAATTGTTAATAATAATAATATACCCAAAAAGGATCATGCGCGGGAGGCCCTCCAGGCCAAATGAGGGAAACCAGATGAGTACCGGAACCAGAAGAAGCTTACAAACAATCAAGACGGCCCTTAGATGGAACTCGGAGGGAATGACCTCGCCATCAGAATGCTTGATTCACATAACCAGACGCGTCTCAAAGCAGTGGCAGCACCACACACAGGCAGCTGGCTCTTCAACTGACCATACCGATTTCCAACTGCGGGTTGAGACTAGACGATAAGTCGCCTAGGGTGGCGATGGGTTAGGCCTACAGACGTGTTATACCCGTGCAGGGGTACCCTCAGTCAAAGAGCTGGTGGGCTTGACGCGATCAGACGGAAAAAGACCAGACGGACTCACATATACCATGATGGGCGGGGCGACCCGACGGACTGACGTTGATTCCAAGGCAACTGAGGACGTTGTCTCGTATGGGATGCTACTGTTATCGACATCGTGGCGCCATCTTATCTCCACGCGATGTTGGCAGAGGCAACAGCGGAACTGGTAGAGGTAAGAAAGATTATCAAATACAGTCAGCTCATTGCAAACCACTTAGCCATTTCAGCAGAGCTTAAAGTGTGCCTGGACGGTCATGGACGGCGTCCAGGCAGTTATTTTCGAGGCTGGACGCCGTCCTGTCACTTATTTGGCCAGGAGAGCCCGGACGCCGTCCACGAGCGTCTATGCAACAGTGCAATTCCTCTATATACGTACGTTATTATCAACAGAAAAAAGAGGAGGAAAAAATTTCGCGCTTTACGCGTTTACAAACTTTATTTTCCCACCTTTCAAAACGATGCCGGTGTCACTAGCCCCCTTGTAAACAATTTCACAAAGGAAAGCAATTCTCTGTACGCTTTTGATTACAACAAATATTTCACCAACAAATAATTGACGCCAAGATAATGGTTAATGGACAAAAAACCTAACGAATAATAAAATATTTTTTTCGTCCATTGTATTTGATCAAGTAGAAGTTGGATTGATAATAACAATGACTGCAAATCCAGTTTCTGTTTCAGCAAGAACCATTTTTATCATTTCACCTTCTATTTAAGCAAATATTCTTTTCAATGATTCAACTTTTATTTCAGTATGCACTATATTCATCTAAATTAAAGAGCATCTGTTTTAGAAGAATTTCTTTCACCAATCCAACTTCTATTTCTGCATCATTTATATCACCATTCACCAATCCAACTTCTATTTTAACGAACACAGTGGACCATAGGGCATGAACCATTTGTTGTCGACTTAGTTTGTTATTGCTCTGCCTTCACAATCATTAGTTCTTAAATTTTTGACACTAGAGGCCGTCCATAAATGACGCCACGCACCTACAGGGAGGGGTCACAAATTTGTGACGATGTGCGACCCCCCTCCTCCAAGAAGGAGGGGGGTCGACCAAATGTGACGTCACATCCTCACATCAAAATACGTAATTTTTTCAAAAACTTACACTCAAGTAAACAAGTTCCACTTAATAAGCAGCAATTTTTACCACAATTTAACAACACCAATAATGATTAGTGTATTCTTAATTTTAGCACTGTCTACTTCTGCGCTCGCTGTCAATTTTGGGGTGTTGGAAGTGAGGCAGCCATTCTGTAACTCTCAAGCAGGAATCAATTATCCCGCCTAAACACATAGGCCACAGAGATTAAAGTGTGCCTGGACGGTCATGGACGGCGTCCATGCACTTATTGAAATGAGAGAAAATCGAGTGTGTAGATTGGATATTATTTATTCCATGAAGGAGCATTTTGCTTCCGCCTGGGAGAATGTAGAGGAATAAAGTTTGGATTGTTTCAAGTTATTGTTATTAAACATATTTAATAATTGTACTGATTCTGCCAGAGTCTTTCATCGTGAGGAATGTATAAGATTTGTAATCAGTATAGCCTACTTTCTCAATATTTCTTCGTTCTACTATTATAATTTAAAATAGACAGTTATAATTAAATTTTTTTTATAATTATAAGAAAATTTGCATTACATTCTGGACATCTGGGTTTTATGGGAGGGGGTCAGGGCCTTGTCATATTTGAGGAGTCAGGACATTTGCGACGACGTGTGACGAAGGGGAACGAAGAGGTCAAATATCGTCCAAAAGTGCGTGACGTCATTTACGGATGACCCTTAGCGTCCAGGCACTTCATTTTTTAAACTTTAAGCACTGCATTCCAGTGGCTTTTGAAACCATTGGCCCAATTATCAGCAGTGACCTGGACTTGATTAAGGATCTAGGTAGACCGTAGAGTAGACGATTAACCCTTACCCCTCCAAATATTGTATCAAACGCATTAAAATTGGCCGCTGTGAGCGGCCTCAGGAGTAGTAAAGGTTAACTCTAATCTGTAAATCTTGTCACCTTCACCAACACCTATCAACGCTGTTGCCTTTCCAGAAGGCACATTTACCCAGACGGATGTAATGTAATGTAAATCCTCAAAAATTTCTCAATGCCCACAAAAGCCACTTCTGGAACGTTGCAGAAGATAATGAAAGCAGAGGAGAGGTTATATTTGCAGGTGGAATGAGGGGATGAGCAAACTGAGTTCTTTCGGGGGCTCCGTTCCAAAGGTTTGGTGCAGCATAGCCTAAGGAGCGGTTGCAGAATTTCAGAGACGATGAGACCGGAGGTCAAGATAAAGATATGACGATGAGCGAGTTGATACCGGCGGTTGGATTGTAAAGAGTTGACGAATGTAAGATGGTTGAGAGACTTGAAGTGCGTTCTAGGTAATAAATACAATTTTGTAGTGGATGCGTTGAAGTGATTTGAGAACAGGGTGATCTTGACTAAGGGAGCAGCTGTTCCACAATCATAATAATCTTTATTGATTTAAACTGAGAAATTCGCAGTATAATGGTAATAATAATGTATTAGTTCGGATGTTACCACTTCCTTTGTCTACTCTTATGTCTACCTTCACCTGCTCTAGTTTACGTGACACAGATAGGGATAGAATTTAGTTCGCATTGCTCGTTGGGAAGACATTTTAGGAGAAGTGACAACACTTCACCTTCAGAGGTGAGAGAGAATTGGGAGCGATAACGAGGCAGGAATAGGAGTAGGGTTCAGATGGGGAGCTTGTAATATATGTTTGTGATTTGAGGTTAACGAGGGCTTTTGCCTTAGATAGTGTGCTGGTAGGTGTGCTCAGGGTGTCTAGTGAACTTTAAATCCACCAAAATACCTGATTAACCCTTAGGGGCCGTCCATAAAGTACGTACGCTCAGAGGGGGGGGGGGGGTCCAGGAAAAGCGTATGTTTGCGTATGGGGGGGAGGGGGGTCGCTCAAAAGAAGTACGTACGCAGAGATAAAAAATTATGATGTGAAATATGTCGTATCTGTTGTCCTCTCTAAATATTACCAACATTCTCTTTTATAATGTTAACAAAATTTCTTAAATTTTATTTTGAACTAATATATGATCTAGTAGCATAAAATGAACAAAGTTTTATACAGTAAATTAATAAATTTAATGATAATGTGCATAATACACATTAGCCATTAGCACACGTATTAAAAATTAAGCACATTAACTACTCAAATAAACATTTAATTTTTTGGCTTTAAAAACAGAATATTTAATTAATTAAAACTGTTGTAAACGGGGGGGGGGTTGCAAAAGCGTACGTACTTTCGAGGGAGTGTCAAGCGTACACCTTGCAACAGAGGGGAGTGGGGGTCCAAAAAGTCAAGTTTTCGGCGTACGTACTTTATGGACGGCCCCTTACCGCTCCTGAGGCCGCTATGAGCGGCCAATTTTAATGTGTTTAATATAATGATTGGAGGGGAAGGTTAACCCTTGTTAAGCCTCTGTGAATGCACAACTTTTGTAATCATAATAAAAATACTAATAATAAAAATGAATAGCTCTGACTTTCTGGATCACAACTGAACCTCTCTCTCCATTTCTCATGAGTTTCTCAAAACCGTTCATTTCAGGGACTGAACCACAGATGCCCTATGAGTTCAACAGTTCAAAGTATTGGTAGATTCAGTGCCTGCTTCACATATTAGAATGCAGTGATACAAAAGGCATGAGCAATGCACAACAGACTAAAATTGAAACACACACAGATCGACTTCAATGATTTCATTACACTGATCAACATGAAGCAGTTCAGTGACAGAACCCTCCTCCAACAGAAAAAATTTTCAATGTTTCTTCACTTAATGGAACAATCGAACAGTACAGTCTGCACCAGCTGAGAAAATCCACGGATTTTTAGGATGAAATTCACAGTCGAGGACTCCAAGTCCATTGGTGACTTTATGTCCCTTCAGGACTTTGACAGGAACAATCAGTGGATTCAAAGTGAAATCACTGAAATGACAAACGAAAAACATATACAGTGCAAAACAGGACAAAAACAGACAGGACAAAATAGTGCTATGTACAAAATAATAGAGTGTAAATGCATTTTAACATTAAATTATTCTCTTCAGAGGAAACTGCTAAGATGAAATGTTAATTATCAAAGTAATGATAAATTAATGCCAGCATAAGTGCTCAGTTATTAAGGTCAAGATATGAGAGAAGTGATGAAGACAGGTATGTGTTCAGCAATGTCCTCCAAAGCAATTGTCTTAACCCTTGAACGACCAGCGCTCAGCAAAACGTAAAGCATAATAACGCTGGTCGTTAAAGGGTTAACATGCCATCCTGATTTATACACCACACAAGAACTGCAGTCTAGTAATAAATCACAGTGCATTCTGTTAAGTCGTAGAGGGACATGCCTTAAGATCTACAGCGTGTAACCAGACTTAAAATAAAAAGGGTTGATGCTTTGTATAACTAGCACTACACTGCAATAGGTTGTGACATGAAGGCATAGACAACTACACAGAAGCAACAATAACCATTTCATACAAAGTTAACCAAATGAATGCATAGAAGCAAATGCTCTCCATGTCTCACCCGCTCTTTCCACATCAAACCTCATTTCTCTGGTTGATCAACTGAGAGAAATGAAAAAGAGCAGAGAACCAGAATGCAACAATAGCACATCTCAATTACTTCGCAAGTTCTCCGTAACTTTCCATGCACTTCTAATTTAACTTACTTGTAAACTGTTGCATGACAAACGTTGACTGTTCCGTCGTCAGAAGCTGAAGCAAACAGTGGATACATTTTGTGGTAACAAACCTGGCGAATGGCCTTCTGGTGATATCTAAAACACATCACATTTCATGACATAAGCAGACTTTATCAATAGACTAGAAAAATCATTAGGACAAAATCTCTAAGGGAATGACCACAGTGGACTAACGTCATGACATTAATTTTAAAATCTTGTAAGGCCGTAAGACATAACAGACATCATTTAGAAGCTTGGAATGACTTGCAACTGGAGGAGTGCTCATGCTAAGGACTGCAGATGTACCAGTCAAGATCAAACCCTGAATTCGATCAAAATGCAATGCAGCTCACAAAGCAGGGTTAAGGAATTTGAAAATGCAGATTCAGAAAAATACAAGCCTAAGAATGTTGGCTGCATTGGAGACTAATGGTGCTTATATAATTTAATAAAAATATCCATACACATAAGTGTATGGATATATATATCGTGTATATTGCATGCGTAAAATATATAAGCAAAGTGCTTACACACACACACATACCTGAGAGTCTTGTATGGTTTAACAGAAAGACTGAGGTCAAACCAACTAAGACGTTTGTCGTAACTTCCAATGATTAGATTATCACCTACAAAATACATCGACAACATATTACAGATCAAGTGATTTCTTTTTTAAACAGTTTTGGATCAAAGTTATAAATTTAAAACATAGTCCATAACGGTTTCAGCTATGGTGGCTTTAAACCAATGGCAAAGCACACAAGTCTAATTTTTTATCATAATAACAACATTTATTCTCAATTATTATCAGGATATACATCTACAGCTGAGTTGAGTCACACACATGCAAAACAAGAAAGATTCTCAGAATTCTGAACAAAGTTGAATTTCCAACATCTGCATTATGAGCTCACACATGAGTGTAAACCAATTCTGTAGCAATTTTGCAAGAAACCTGATCAAGAAAGAATAGTACATTTTGTTTCAAGAGAAGAGTCTGGAAAAAAACGAAGATGAAACCTCGAGATTGAGACTGACACCAACGCAATTTTATACATTGCCAAGACAGAACAAAACTAAGACATCAACACAAACCATGTTTGTGTTGATAATCTGCCATAACATAAGTGTAATAGACTTATAAGAGAAACAACTGATTAGAGAGAGAGAGAGGCATTACCTCCTGGATGGATATCTAGGCTGGAGACCCACTGACAGTTTGTCAGCATTTTCTTCATCAGCTGCTGCTTCATCAGGTCATACTGCTTCACATAACGCTGAGTCTGAAGCACACAAGCACACAGTATATATGTATATATTACCTTGTGCCGTCAGTTCATTGAACTCTAGCGACCGTCATTATCAACCTTCTCCATTTATTTCTTTTCGAAGTCACGTCCCTTAGTTCCTCCAGGTTCATTCTGGTTTTTTCGTGTATCTCATCCATCCATTTTTTCCTTGGGCTCCCTCTTTCCTTCCTTCCTTCTCCACACGCCAGCATCACTTCCTTTCCAATAGATTTGATCGCATAACATGCCCGAAGAACCCCAGCTTCCTTCTCAACGCTGTTTGTTGTAACATCTTATCATTCTCAAATCCAATCTTCCTGCGCACCTCTTCGTGTGTCTTTTTCTTCGTCCATGATATTCTCTGCATCTTTCTCCATACCCACATTTCACATGCATTAATCTTTTTCTCCATGTTCTTTTCATTGTCCATGTCTCACAGCCATATAGTAATGTAGGGAAGATCATTGCCCTCACTAGCCTTTTTTTTGTTTTTATGCTCACCTGTTTATCCTTCCATATCTTTTCCAGTCCATTCATCGCAGCTTTTGCCACCTGTCGCCACCCTTCTTTTTATTTCCGAATAACAGTTATATACATGTATATATAGGCTTTCATTTACATCCAATCATCACTTTCTAAATGACAGCCCATCAAAGTCTAGCCACAGCACAAACACTATTTCTAATCAGATCCAAGTACATGTTCCAATAGTGTGCTAATGAAGTCATTAATGCATTCATTCAACTGTCTTCACCATTTCCAAAAGCAATAAATCAAAATGCATCTCACTGTTTGTTATGGCACACCTCCTGTACTACTCTTATTTCCAATACCCATAACTTCATCAGTCTAAGTGTTGAGATCACACAACAGCATTCACACTCAGTAGAGTGGTGCACAAACAGGGTCAAGCGAGAACAGACACTGAGGGTGAGCAGTACCCATGTCCCACATTCCTCCAACGAGGAAAACAGAGTAAGTATGTAGGAGTTAAGATACTACTGGACATACAGAAAGGAAGTTAAAGATTGGCTGAAAGTTTGACAGTACCAGCCAGCATTTAAATGGAAAAGATGGTTTCTCCAACAAAAGTTTAGACCAGTGCATCTGAGTAACATGATGGAAAGGATGCAACCAGTCTAGGTCAGTATAATGAAGCTACAGTATGAAACTGAAATCAAAGTACATGTAGCCTCAACTAACTGTCCACTTCCAGACACCTAAACAAACAAACACACCCACCCATCATTCTTTGTCTCACGCTTGGTGCCATTCAGGAAAAGAAAAAAGTCAGCTGAGACAATGCACGGCCTGAAGACGAGGCTGATGAGTAACTGGATAATTCTGCTGACTAATAGTTTCAGAATGACTTAAAACTCCTTCATAGTAAACGTTCATACATATGCAAGTTCAACAAAACAGAGTTTTGAGCATTTGGCTTTGGTTGTGGCCAGGTCATCATAAAACGTCTACACTTAAAATACCAAAGTTTCATATGCCACAGTCAGTCTGTATAACATATGATACAAAGATGGACACAGCAGAAAATAAACAGCAAAACATACAGCAACAAAGAAAATCGGTTTCGTTGGATGAAATAAAACAGTCTGAACTGGATCTTTTGGTTTCTTCAGAGGATTCTAAAAAAGAAAAACAATTGATATGAGTCATGTTTGAAAGCAAAACCCACATGTAAGGTTAATGTGTACAACAGAAACAAGAATTTAAACCATCTAACAACAAGCAAAGACAACAAGATATTGGATATAATGTAATCAAGCATTTGGTGACTGGGCAATTCGGCACCAGACAGTTCGGCGCGGACAATTCTACGTCGGACAATAATTCGGCACGCGGACAATTTGATGTCAGCATGTAATAACTCACATTTTTTAAATATTCAGAATGGGAGCAAAATAATATTTTCCATATTATCCAGCACATGTTTGGTTATTGTAGAGTCATAGTCAACACTAAGGGACCGTGTCATCATCTAACTAGAGTAGTCCTCCACTGTAAAGAATATTACAAATTACATCGATTTCGGTTTCTGACTCACATAGTAGCCTTATAACTAGACATGTGCTGGATAATATGGAGAACACTATTTTGCTTCCATTCTGAATTTAAACAAAATCCCAGTTACTACATACCAACATCTGGTCTAAATACACTTACAAACTCATCCGGCGCCAAATTGTCCATTGCCAAACTGTCCACGCACCGAACTGTCCCGGCGCCAAATTGTCTGGGAACCAAGCATTTGTATAGCCCTCCTTCAAAATATCTACTCAGAGGCGCTCTGTGCTGGCCTATATGATGCTAAACCTCATGTTGATTGAATAAAATACATAAGTTAGCAAAACTCTGCACAGTAAGCTGAAAAGAGTCACCAGTAGTGGGCCCACGCTCAAGGGTGGAACCAACCAAAGGATTCCCGTTAGCAGATGACAGATGGCGTGAATGTTCAGAGTCTCTTGGCCAAGATGCGTCAACAGAGCTCACAGACATAGTGACGATGTTGACGAGTAGTCCCTCGCTGGTGGAATATGACACACGTTCGTATATTCGTTGAGGCGCAAGGAGGACATAGAAAAGGCATTCTTCGTGTGTTGGTCGGTAGATTAAATAGCTACATGTGACTGTTGGTCTATTCCAGTCCAATCTGCTAGTCCAATGACCGTGTCGATCGCCCTCCACCAAGATGAAAACATTCAACCGTATGCATCTGAAGGATGGTCTGATGCAGTCACTTGGCCTAGGCAGTCCATTGGCCTAGGCAGATAAAGGCTGGCTCTGACCGTATGCATCTGGGCCTATATGCATGGGCTTGGAAGAGCCTATTCGATGAATTAGGCTTACACCTGAAGTAACTATTCTTCTAATAGGTCGTGGCCGTCATTGCTATGCATGAGCGAGAAGTAACCGTGGAGTAGTTGAACCCGACATAGCGTTCGAAAGACTATGCTTGACGATGGGTTTACGGTAATGATTTCAATGGGTAATGATAACTGCGCATGCGCAAAGATTTTATAGCGTTTAATTCGGATTGCAACGGCTAAGATACAAAGTCCTAAATCACATTTTGTGGAAATCAACCAAATGAATTTATTATACATGTATGATACAATACAAAAAGCTCATCAACTTAATGTCAGAGTAAACTAAACGGCATTTTGTTTACATTTTATGGAATTAATTATTACTACAAGACCAAAGGCAACGAACCTCTACTCAGCACAACATGTGCCACATCGCTAGCCATTTCATCACAAACAACGCTTAGTAGTGTTTTGTCGTGGTGAAAATGGAAGACATGATAAAATGTATCATCTTCCGTAGATCTATAGAGGATTGCAACGACCTAGAATCATCTAAAAGCGTCATAAACTTCATCGAATGCGACGAATCATAACAATGGTCGCCATTTTATTAGAGCCCTATTTGGGAATAGCGGACTTACACCTAGGGTCAGCCAGGAGTAAATTTATGTCCAGCGTAACGCACAATTCCAGCCTCATGCATAGCAGTTTTACGCATTACTTCGGCGTAGTTCAGTTTTATGTCAGAGGTAAGAGTTACACCATGTCTATTCCAAGCCCATGCATATAGGCCCTGAAGGATAGTCTGATGCAGTCACTTGGCCTAGGTAGGTAAAGGCCGGCTCTGACCGTATGCATCTGAAGGATAGTCTGATGCAGTCACTTGGCCTAGGTAGGTAAAGGCCGGCTCTGACCGTATGCATCTGAAGGATAGTCTGATGCAGTCACTTGGCCTAGGTAGGTAAAGGCCGGCTCTGACCGTATGCATCTGAAGGATAGTCTGATGCAGTCACTTGGCCTAGGTAGGTAAAGGCCGGCTCTGACCGTATGCATCTGAAGGATAGTCTGATGCAGTCACTTGGCCTAGGCAACTTGTGAACAAATTGCCTTTTAAATGCACAAAATTCTTGGCAAAACCGACAAATAAGGCCCCTAAGCAAACCTAGCACTAGAGAATGATAAATAACATAAAGCACTCTTGTAAAAAAGTTTTCATCGTAAGTTTGTCTGTCCTAGAGATTATTCAACCATACAGTGTCCACCTCATGGAATAGTGCTGTGGTCTCACCGGTGGAAGGAGTGGGCTCAACACATGGCCCCGATCAAGCATGACAGCTGCAAAGACCACCTTTCTACATGATTGCTCAAAGATAGCATCATTGTCAGGAAGAAAACGTAGTCGTATCAAACGACAGTCTATCACAGATTGCAGTTTACTTTGCTTCTGCTGTCCCACAAAGTCTCACCGTGCCAGGGCTGTGTATAACATGCGGGTCACTGTGATCATCCTGACCACATCATGCAGACTTGGTGCCCTGAGGTCGTGAGATATCATTATTCGCAGGGCATATAACGGCTGCCCTGCCTGCATGAACTCAAATGCGCTCTGTGTGCTTCAAAACCTAGGTTTTCAGTAATGACAACCCCATCATGCTCTGAACATAGGTAACCTATAACCAATTAGAATCTTGGATTACAAACTTGGGAACTTATAACCAGGGCTGTTAACAATACTGGAAAAAAGTATTACAATAGCAATACCAATACTTCCTAATTAAAAGTATTGCGATACCAATACAATACCTTTTCTGAAAAGTATAGCAATACCAATACCAATACTTTCACCAATACTTTTCAATATGCTTGCTTAATTCGATCTTAGCATAAATTACAATTCATTCATCGGTAATTATAGAAAATTTCCAAAGGAATCGCTTGGGCCAATCACAAGGAATCTATAGAAGACGAATGGTTACTCGTCAAATATTTGTGTACACGCTTTTCTCTTAAACACAGATTTTGACACACAGCTAAAGTTTTCTTCTATTTGAAAATAAAGGCATTTTTTTGTATTTTGCTGATATACCCGGTCGTCATCCGTAAAGGTTAAGGAATCAACTAGTCATTTTGAAAGAATCTAAAATTTCTGGCTTCTGAATATCACCCAAAAACTGTTGACACGAAGGAACATTGGAACCTTCCAGTCCTGTGCATATATTGGTCCTTGGGCCAATTAGAATGTCTTTGAAGTAGCCTTCAGGCAATCTGTTCGAACACAATGCTCTGATATCGCACTTACAATCTTCATTTCCTCAGTTCTATTCACTTTCAAGATCAACCAAATTCGCAAGCACTCTAAAATTAATTAGGCAAGCCATTTCTACCAGCGAACGCAAAAGGACATAGCCCTACTTCGGTCATTTCTTTATTTAGGCCTATAAAATATTCCATCTGTTCGCACCAAGGTATTTATATGGCTGAAAGAGACTGTATATATATAGGCCCAAACTTATCAAAGTGCAACGATTTACTTTGCATATTTCTTGAGAAACTGTGTAAAAATCTCAGTGAGAAAAAGTATTGATATCAAGTATCGCTGACAGGCTAAAAGTATCGCGATACACATGCAATACCAGCAAATTAAAACTATCGCGATACTCGCTGCGATACTGACAAAAGTATTGCGATACTAAAGTATTAACAGCCCTGCTTATAACATTAGTTAAAAATATCATCAGGAACTCAAGACCTTTCATTCGATCAATATAGATAAAAACAAAACTGGCAATAATTCAACACAGCTGACCTGCGACTTGTGTCTGGACAACTGATGAATGATGACCTGTTGTGACTGACCATCAGGCATTACGACAGAAAAATAGTCGCCCTTCTTGTGCCACACAACTTTAGTAATCACCTTCAAGAACAAACGCACATCATACACACACATACACACATGTGCATAGCAGCCAAAATGGAGACCCTCAGAATTCTGTGAGTTAATTTTCAGGCGATCAAGGTCCACTAAACAGTTAAGAGTTAACATTAAAAATTAGAAATAGAATCTGGCAAGAAACTAAATAAAAATCCCACAGACAGCTTAGATAAGGCACCATTATCTGACAGACATTTAAATTATCTCTATATTCGTCTGCTGTGGGTTTGGATGAGAAGGCTCTTCAGCCTTCAAGTGGCTTCTTCCTAAAACATAGACCAATATATCTATTTAAATTGATTGCTGTTCACTGCCCATCAATCAAACCTTCTTGAATGGGGTCAAAAACACACAGCAACTGAGCAAATCAGTGGCACTTTGTAAATACCAGTTGCATCAAAACGTCAACAGCTAACAAACAAAAGTTATTTCACGATGAGTTTTGCAAGGAACTAAATATGAGTGTTTTCTATTTTGAAAACCTAAAGAAATGCAAACTCAACATATCATTTTTCTAAATCATACCTTGGGATGAGTAATTTTCAGACGAATTCCATCTTCATACTCTGGGCCAGACTCCACTGGCAACCAAGTTATGGACAGAGATGACATAGCTACAAAGTTACATGGAACAATCAGACACCAGACATTAGCACAACAGGCTAGACTGATGAATTGAAACTTATACACTCAACCATAAAACATCAGGAACTAGATCTGCATTGCATCAACCCAAAAATCAACAAACACAACAGGCCATTGAGAACAGTTTTGCTCTGCAGGTGGAGAAAGGGATTGTTGAGCTTTCCTTTTGAAAAAGTACTCCCTCCAGATGCAGGACAAAGCGTAAAAACTACTTTGGAATTACACATCTCTTGCATCGTAGGATGGTATTTGCATATATTGTCTTTGGTCATGTCAAGAAACTTTGCCTGAGGTACAGAAGCCGAAATATTTGCACATATCTGCACA
Source organism: Bimastos eiseni (assembly GCA_959347315.1). Classification (NCBI taxonomy): domain Eukaryota; kingdom Metazoa; phylum Annelida; class Clitellata; order Crassiclitellata; family Lumbricidae; genus Bimastos; species Bimastos eiseni. The sequence continues at coordinate 5,704,817 of OY365817.1, forward strand.
AGTACAGTATGAGTGGCAAGTTATTACAGGTAGGGTGACCACATTCCCTTTCTGTCATTTTGGGACACCACAGCTCCTTTATTCTAAATCAAATTTAATTGGGAGCTGGGTTCATTGGGAAGAGCGCTATACATACACAATGCCTCAACTGAAATCTATTTTCAAGATTTTGACCTAAAATAAACACCTATTTATAGCTTTTTTAATTATGCACTCTAATTTCACCAAAGAATATGTGTCCAGAAATTTCATCCTTCAAGTAATCTTTCAACATTCTGGCTGCATCAGGTCCTGTCTGTCCTCTCAACTGTTGTGGTCAATATTCCTAAGTTATGGGAGATAAAAAGGTAAACGATTCTGCATCAGAATATGTTCATACATGTAAACAAATAGAGCTCCAAAAGAGCAGCACCAAGACAAACCACTAAACTAAAACATGTAAATAAGTCATATGGTTACAGACCAACAGAATCAGTGTCGATGTCTTTGCAGCCGAAGGCGACTTCCTTTGCTTCGGATGAAACAGTATTTGTCTTTATTATGACAATCTCGTTGTTGCTGAAAAACAAGAGCAAACTATCATATAACAAACCTAACCAAAGCCAAACAAGAGAGATTAAGTAGCTCTGTAAAAAGCATGCTTCACTGTAGATGAAACACAGCAAACAAGTGAAAACTGACAAATTAGGTGACACATACACAGCAGCAGCAATGCAAGGCAGAGCGTCGTTTGGATTCCAGGCAATGTCTTTGACAGCATGGCTGAACTTAAGCACAGACAGACATCTTCCTGTACAAGCATTCCAGATTCGAAGAGTATTATCTGAAGAACCTGATTCAAACAAATAACAAAGACCAGTTGAAATAAATCACTAACACTTACATCTGCCAAAGTTTTCCATATTTATCCAGAACTTTAAACATTGATTTTGGCCAGCACACAAGAACAATATTTTCCATTGTTCTCTAGGCAGCTGCTGCTGGGTCTTCATCTAGACAACATCACTACATCTACAACTCCATTAACCCATGCCAACCAACTGGAATGGATTCCCCGAGAGCTACTCCTCTTGACTAGAAATTAATCGCCTGCATTTTATTCTTCATTTAAATCCAATTTTTCAGCCGTAGTCAGACCGGGAGCGCCTCTGAGTAGATTCCTTGAAGGGGTGCTATATTTTAAATTCATATTGATTGATTGATTATTATTATTATTATTACCGAAATTTGATACCTCAGCACACACTGAACGCCACGGGCTGACCGCTCTAACCAATCGGCCACAATTGGATTGATTGATCTTCTACCAAATGATCTTCTACTCCAATGGAATCATCTCAGGGCTTTCAGAATATGTTAAAACACTTGGGGTTACCCTCGACAGCAAGCTCACATTTCGACCTCACATAACAAGCCTTTGTAAATCTTGTTTTTACCACATCAGGGCAATACATCACATAAGGTCGACTCTAACTCAAAATATGTCTGAAACTATAGCCTGCTCACTTGTCTCCTCTCGCCTCGATTATGCTAATTCACTTTTTGTCGGTCTCTCAGACCTTGAACTCAAAAGGCTTCAACGTATCCAAAATACGTTAGCTCGAGTAGTGTTACATGTCCCACTACGAACATGCTCCTCTGCCCTACTCCACAAGCTGCATTGGCTCCCTGTTAAATTTAGAATCAAATTTAAGTTAGCTTGTTTGACCTACAAAACCATCATCACCAGTACACCTACCTATATTCATGCTCTACTAACTCCTTACATTCCTCCTCGTTGCTTACGATCATCAAGTACGGGTCTTTTAGTTGAACCACGATGCAGAACAGTTATGGGCTCTTGCGCATTTCATGTCTCTGCTCCTAGGGAATGGAATCGACTGCCTCTCTCTCTTCGTAGCTCAAATTCACTTGCTTCCTTCAAAAAACGACTCAAAACTCACTATTTCTCCTTGGCTTTCAAGGATTTGGAAATCTAATTGCATCTTCTCCTGGCGACTGACTATCCGCGCCTCAGACTCACATTTAGGTGCGACCTTATGCGCATTACAAATTTAATAATAGCAATAATATTTTAAAAAATGGCGTTCCTTCCGCTACATTTCACTTACCATCAGACACAACCAATAATTCCTCGCAAATCTTCTAAACCTATCACATTTTTGGAAATCAATAGGAAGGCAATGATTGTAGATGACAATTAGCATGCAGATAAAGAGATGAAGGAACGAACCGGATGCCAAGCGATGCCCTGAAGGCTCCACTGAAATGCACAGAACAGGACCTGTGTGTCCTATGTAGACCTAAGACAGACACATAAGCAACAAAACCAATTACATAATCTATCATACACTGCAAATTATTAAATATTATTTAATGAAACAGACAAATGCTATATGTACACTGTGTCACATGACTTAGATGAGAAACAGACCAGTGTTGTCACTTTGGCTGGAAAAGACAACCTCTAATTGCAGGCAAATGCTAGTGACATGTTAAATAAGCTAAATGGCAAATAAAATGTCCCTTAACAACTTTAACATGCATCCAGAGTTAACTCTGGCATGGCAACAATTTACCACCCAGTAGGCATTGAGCAAGTATTATGAGGTCATAGCTGTTGTACAGAGCAAGCAACAGTACCTGCTTTATTACCCTATGCCGTACTGCTAGTGCTAAACGGCCACCACTGGCACCCTATTGTAGGTCACAGCGACAGGTCGCACATAATTATGTGGTTCGTATAGATATCTAGAGAAGAATGCGATTGTATGTCTGAGTTTGCAGCCAGACAAATGCATGAACGATCACGGCAAAGACAAAGGGAGAGACTGAGTTTTATATTTCAACAGATGTTAAGTGCATACATTCATATGAACTAAAAATTGTGAAATATATAAAACTCAAAAAAGCTGTCAAAGAGATGTTATACAAACTTGGATAATAAATAGATCTATATCTAGAGTCACATTAGGTCACATGTATCATGTGAAATATAATTAAACTAGACTAATAAGAACAGAACTAAACAACTTTACCATGCTCTGTTTTGTTGGGAACGGCTGTAAGTCTCTTGGATGAGGCAGTTTTGGCAACAAGTCTTCAGCACGGACATTTGCCTGTTTTGTAAAAACGACCATTAATACCGTAGGAAAACACAACCAGTGAAGGGATCAAGTTGAAAACTCAAGTTAACAACATATCAAACAATGATGAAAACATTCAATTAACTAACATACAGTCGAATATTTAATGATGACATGAAAAAGGAATGGTGCTATAACCATCATCACTATATCTCCATTTATTGTTCTAAAAATTACAAAGTACACTGTACAAATATGATACAGAGTGAATGCCCAGAATGGACCTCAGTCTAGAGCTGTACCGATTAATCGGGCTAATAATCAAACATATTGGCAATATCGGGTATCGGCAACGATAATTGCCGCCGATATTAAAAATTACATTTTTTCCTGTTATAATATTATTAGCAGTCCTTTTAACCCCTTTAGCATGTAGCACGAGTTGCGTAATCCGTTCCCATAGTGTGCAGCCAGCCCGATGGCAGAGATTGTATGGCTGCTTCAGACCACCCAGTATACGCATTGAGCTCCTATAAACCGTGGAAGACCATAGATGTTGTGCAGAGTGAGGTACAGTACCTGCTTACTTACACTGGGCAGCTGTTCGTCCCTACTGGCTGCCCACCAGCAGCAACCACTGACCCCTATTCCAGGCCAAAATGGCATTTCGTCAGGGCGGCTTGTCTGAGGGAGGGAATGGCGTGTTTGATAGAAGAATAAAGTGATTATATGTATGAATTCGCTACAAGAGACGTTCCCATCATAATAGTTCAATGTTTGAAGAAAATTACAATGCTCACTCTACTTTTGCATGGTGCGACAGAGACCCTTTTCCACATGTAACCATACCATTATAGCTGGTTCACCTGGGCATAAGGTTTATCTGACTGATACTAAACACTGTCATACCAACATCTTCTGCTTATCGCTGTTGTGCAGAATGAGTCCCAGTACATCTTTGGAAAACACAATGAAATAATCGGTTATCGGTATTGGCTATTATAATCCGTATTGGCAAATTAAATAATCGGCAATCGACATAATCGGCAAAAAGTGATATTGGTACAGCTCTACCTCAGTCCCACTAATTATTACAGTCATCTATTTGACATCAACTGGCTTGAGAGATGAAAAAGGGCCACACACTTTAACATAACAGAAAAAAAGAAACAGAAACTAAAAAGCTCAACTAACGAGAACCAATTCATTCAAGTAAGCAGTCATGCACTCGAGGACTGCTTGTTAAGCAGTCCTCGAGTGGGTATTATACGAATATCAGTGGGCGTTATTTTCCAGAAAAATTGTACCATACACTTAAATGAAAATACTTCCATGATAATTTCCCTGTATAAGCTATTCAGAATTACTTGACTGAATCTGTAAAAGCAGAAGAAAGTAAATTATGTGCAAATCGATGCATGAATTCGCAAGTCTGCAGAATTTTTATTATTATTAATCATTATTATTAGAAATGTCATCTCAGACGAGCAAAGAGTGCAGCGGCAATGTCCAGGAGAGGCAGATGGCATATTTAGGAGAGGCAGATGGCATATTTAGGAGAGGCAGATGGCATATTTAGGAGAGGCAGATGGCATATTTAGGAGAGGCAGATGGCATATTTAGGAGAGGCAGATGGCTTATATAATCTCTATTGAAAAGCCACCAAGATCTGCCGGAATAGCTTATCATTATATGAAGATTTATAAAGCACAAGTTAATTAATTATTTAACACCGAGAACACTACATTTGTAATTATTGAAAAAGTATGAGAGTCTTCTGCAAAGAGTAAGTAGAATTAATCTTGTCATAATTAGATGCCCTCGAAAAATATTACAGTAGACAAATAGCGGAAAATAAGTGAATAATACAAAGTAAAACATATGTCATGAGTAATACATTACTAGTATTACATAGGTAATATATTACTAATATTACATGGGCAATATATTACTAATATTACATGGGTAATACATTACTAATATTACATGGGTAATATATTACCAATATTACATGGGTAGTATATTACTAGTATGCGACCGCACACAACAATTTTAGACAGACTCAGTTGATTTACTAAACTGTGTATGTCGGAATACATTCAAATGCGCATGCAAAACTACATGTATATAAGCAGGTAGGTATGCACGAACTCATGTAAGCACGCACTTAATTCTATAACGACCAGCACTTAGTAAAATGTATGGGAAATCAATAATACTGGTCGTTAAAGGGTTAAGAACATTTAAATGTAACAACTTCTTATGATCGTTCAATAGTGCTGCATTTGAAGGTTGCTGCTATCTGGTTGGTTGGTTGAAATAGATGTCGATAGACATAGGTTGACCATATAGTAAGCTGAGCAGTCAAATGTAGCTGCGGAGGAGAAGTCTGCAGAAGACTGTTCCAGGAGCGGATGACTTTACCCGCCTCGGTTTCATAGTAAAGATGTCAAGACCCAATAGACTGTTAATCTGTATATGCACGTGCTGTATGATTGCAGGCATTCTCATTAAAGAAGATACTTACTTACTTACTTACAGTCAGACATGCAACACAGATGATTGATGTGAGCGGATTTCTGGAAATGGGCTGCAACGAGTTCAATGATGTTGAAGTGGCTGACACGAATAATACTACTGCTACTTTACAGTCAGACATGCAACACAGATGATTGATGTGAGCGGATTTCTGGAAATGGGCAGTGTGCCAAACACATGCAGTGTTATACAGACCTACAGCAATTCAGCTCTTTTAAAAGGGTCACATGGCCTAGCATCATCATCAGAGGCAAACACTCTGCCAACCAGTCATGCAGAGACAAAGAAAGAATCATAAAAACCCAATTGGCTGAATTGATAAACGTATCTTACCTAGAAATGAATAGGGAATAAAATAATATCAAGATGCAACTTCTAATGTTCATTTACCCAAATCACAGAGATCCAAGCTGTGCCATAAATCAGTTGTCAGTTTTCACTAGATTCATTTGTCATGTTATTTCAAACAATTACATCAGGAAAGTGAAACATTGCAAAAAATTGTTAAGCTAACCCTCATCTTGATCTGTCGAGGCAGAAGATATAGATCAAGACAACGTGTAAACCGATCGTGGGCGAAATTGCGATAACCGGGAACTTCACGTAAACTGGAATATTTCTGCGGAATAAACGGCAGTCTCCTCTTCGATGGTTCTATTTCTTCCCACTCTTTTCTCTACAACATCAAATACTATTTGAGTATTTTAATCTATCTAAAGAATTTCAATAACTCATTATTAGAGTAATGGGATCATTAACAAAAAAAAGAGGGAAAGTGTGATATGGAAATAAAAAGAAGGGTAGCGATAGGTAAAGCTGCAATGAATGGACTGGAAAAGATATGGAAGGACAAACACGTGAGCATAGAAACAAAAAAAAAGGTTAGTGAGAGCAATGATCTTTCCTACAGTACTATATGGCTGTGAGACATGGACAATGACAAAGAACATGGAGAAAAAGATAAACGCATGCGAAATGTGGATACGGAGGAAGATGCGGAGAATATCATGGACGAAGAAAAAGACAAATGAAGGGGTGCGTAAGGAGATTGGAGTTGAGAATGATGAAATGTTACAACAAACAGCGTTGAGAAGGAAGCTGGGGTTCTTCGGGCATGTTAAGCAATCAAATGGATTGGAAAAGAAAGTGATGCTAGTGTGTGGAGAAGGAAGGAAAAAAAGAGAACCAGAATGAATGTGGAGGAATTAAGGCATGCAACTTCGGAAAGAAAGAATTGGAGAAGGTTGATCATGGCAATCGCTAGAGTTCACTGAACTGACAGCACAAGTTAACATTATGAGAAATATCAATCAATTGGGATCCACAGAATCCAAAAAAGCAGCTCAATAATAATAACGATAATAATAATAACATGTGACTTTAGAGGCCAGCTGTTGAACAACAATCGTCGTCACAATCATTAGAGTCACTGCATTTGACCTGCTGAGCGCCGAGGTTCATTGCAAGTGAATACAGATCTTACACGACAATCATCATTTCAGTTCAACTGCTCTCTCGTGATCTTCTCAGACGTTACAGATTAGTAGAAAAGAGAAGAACGAAGATTGCAGAAACTGAATCATATCCATGCTTACCTCCTTCTCATCAAATAGATACTCTGGCGGTGGATTGTACGACTCTGCATGACCCGGCAGACGCATCTTTGGTGCTGGTATGTACTGTCGATATCTTCGTGTGGTTTCAGACTGACAATTCAACATATTTAACTAAAGTCACATGAAGAAAACACTTTTATGCATGCCTGTACACATGTAAGTTAAGAATGTTAAGAGATATGATCCACTTAATATAGAAAGTACCTTTCAAACGCACAGCACTCATGACTACAAATTATCTAACAACTGCATCCTATGGCACTTATCAAATGTTTTCTGAACAGAGTCAAATGCAATAGTAGGTATGTTCAGTAATTCCAGACTTCCATGAAAAAGACCCACACACAGAAGCGCATAATCTGTAGATCTCTCTCCATGACCAAAACAATGAAACAATTGTCAGTGAGACTGGAATCTCACAGAGTACATTGATGTATCGCAGGTCCAACCTAGGACGAGAAACTTCAACTCAATCACCTGTTCAAACCAATAAGAGTTGTGTGGCACAAATGCGCCATACAGATGACTTCTATGGTGACACCATCCTTAATAATGCTGAACACATCAATCAGTGATCGTCTCAAGTGAAATCAGTCAGAATAATAATCCACAAGCAAGCCAGGTCAAAGTCTAATAGATTAGAGAGAAGAGAAGTCAGGATATGCATGGTTAAGATATACATAAGTCTCAATTCAGACCTGAACATTGATGAACTGAACTGGGCAAAGTCTATACTACTTTTCAAAGAAAGGACAACAGCAGAGTTCCCAAGTGATGCCAACAGTCTTTTTAGGCAGTCTTTTAAATTCTTATATAGTCAAAAAAGTCATGGAAGAAAAAAGTGCTCTGCAACAGAAATGGGACATATAACATATTTTTCATGAAAGCAAAATTCAGCCAAATAATAACAATATCATTGTTGCGTTGCTTGCAGCCTTCATTTCAGTTACAAACCTCACTATCATTAGACCACAGCTGATAGAATGTTGGCACTTTCTCATCCAGTTCCTCTTCATCAGATTCGCCATCTTTTCCTTCCTCTGACATTTTCATCCGACCTGATTTTATAGCATCTACCATTTGTCCCACCTGCAAAAGAAGACAACACAATCACACGATTCTACGTACCATTGCATCAGCTTGAGTTCACATGAACCACTTAGGTCTTGATCGGCTCTAATAAGAGTCACAACTGTTAGTAAACTGGTCCTTTTTATGGCATAAAGTTGATGGCCATAACAAGTGAATCATCAAATGAAACATTGTTTAAGTTTAATTAGATTTCCCAAATCATGTTATTGATGATATAACATGAATCATATTCCAAATAGGATGATCTGAGTTATGATAGCAAAGGACATGTCTACGACCCTGTCGTCTGAGAGCATGATCGTATCAGCCTGGTGGTTTTTAAAACTAAAACATGTAACTATTGTTTTACTTTATAGTTAAGACGTTTATTACAATTAATAGTAAATAAGTAAAATACTCATACTCATACTGATTGTTATCCAAATTTATTATACTAAAGTTATGGTTACATAATTCCTACAGTAGGCCTATAGTTATATATTTATTTTAATGTTACAATTACATTTTATGTCATAATAATAATAAGAGTGCACCACTGGCACAATTTCAGTGGTGGTCCGCAAGCTAGACACAAAATTTTTAAGTGGTCCTTGAGACTCACAAGGTTGACAACTGGCAGCACAGCAACCTATAGATACAGGGAAGCTGCTTTTAAGGAAGTGCTAAACCAGGCAGAGGAAACTATAATGCCAAGTCCCAAGCCCAGTTGAAAGGAGGAGGATTGGGGCACGAGGTTGGCAACCTCACCCCCATAAAAACAAAATCGACCGCTACAGAAACAATAAGAGGACACCATTCTGGTACACTAAGGCAGAAAAGAGACGACTTACCATCAAACGGACGCATGAAGGAGCCAGGCAAATGCCGAAAGGAAACCCGAATCCTGACAAGTCAGATCTTCAATGCCAAAACACTCACTAATATCGAAACTTGGAACGTTCGAGCGCTGTTTCAGTGCGGAAAGACGGACCAAGTATTCGAGAAAATGAAAACATATCGGCTAGACAAACTGGGAATCAGTGAAATGAGAAGGTCAGGACATGAAAAAATCACTTGTGCAGATACAAAAAATTGTACGCAGGACACCAAGAACACCATACCCATGGAGTGGGTTTCATGCCTGGGAAGGAGGCATGTCTGGCTCTGGCGGAGTGGAATCCGATTAGTGAGCGCATTATCACAGCCAGATTTCACACAAAGCATGCAAAGGTCACTATATAGTACAGATTTACGCCCCAACAGAAGTTGTGCCTGAGGATAATACCTATCTTATCATCGGCGCCTCTATGCAGAGCACAATTGACGAGATCACAAATGTCGCAGCTTGTGCCTCTTCTAATAATCTTAAACTCAACCACTGCAAGACAAGGCAAATGATGATCCATCGTCGTGGGGGAGCTGCGAGAGGCTGTGCAAAGTGTGACATCAATGAACATCCTAACAGTCAACATGAAGGCCATCATCCATGTCAACAATATACTAGCGACCTGCTCGCGGTCGCTTTTTGCCCTGCAAGAGCTCAGGACCCATGGGCTGCCAACTCATGCCCTTCACGTTGTATCCAGGGCAACAACAGTGGCGAAGCTCATGTACGGCACCCCCGCCTGGTGGGGCTACGCGCCAGCAAGCGACCGTACACGAATAGAGAAATTCCTCTGCCGTATGAAGAGAGCAGCCTACTTGCTGGAAGGATCTGATGATGCCGAGACGATGGTGCGGACAGCCGAAGAAGGTCTCCTGCGATCGGTGTGACAAGAAGTACACATGCTTACGTTCGGTATTCCCACCAGTCGCTAAAAGTCGTTACGATCTTAGATCTAGGCCACATAAATTTAGACTTCCTCTTAAAGATGACAAGAACTTCATCCCTCAAGTCCTAAACAGAACTCTCATGTAGAATCTCCTAACGAATTCTCTTTATTATAATAATTTATTGTAATATTATCTAAAACTCGATTGAATCAGACTCTGGTACTAAACAACTAGCATATTGTAATGGTTTGCGGTGTGACATTCCATGTATATCAATAAGTGAATATTTATTTATTAGGAATAAGACAACTTTTACAACCAGTTGGAGAGCGTAGTCAACGACATCCCAAGTTATGACATCAAAACTGTGATGGGAGACTTCAATGTGAAGATAGATGGAGACAGGAGGGTTTTGGTCAGAATGATTGGCCCACACGGCTCTGCAGAAGAGACAAACAACAATGGAGAAAGACTACTGGCATGGACAAGAGCTGGAGGATTCATTGTATGAAACACTTTCTTTAAGCACAAAAGGATACACAAAACTACGCTTCTGATTGAAAAGATAATGGTCTCATAATAGGAACAATCAAGATTAGACTAAAGAAGCAGAGGGTGACGGGACCAAGAAAACCATTTGCTACAGAATACCTAAAGAATGCAGAGACATCAAAAAGGTTCTACTTGGAGACCAAGAACAGGTTTGAGAAGCTGGAACACACCACAGAGGAGAAATGGGAGATGTTCATACAAACCATCAAAGATAGTGCAGAGAAGACAATCGGACGAAGGAGAGGTACATACAAGGAAAGATGGAGCAGGAGAGAAATATGGGAACTGATCGACAAAAGAAGATAGACCAAGGCTAAAAGAAACTGTTCAATAAACGAATAACAATGAGCTGAGAGAAACATAGAATACAGTCAAGTCAATTGCAGGGTTAAACGAAAATGCAGAAAGGTAAAAAGGAAATGGATTAAGGAAAGAGGAGAAGAGGCACAGTATGCGGCAAACCGAATGATATCAAGACCCTTTACAGGATCGTACACGAACTCACGGGCTCAGCGAACATCAACGACATTCTCGTCAAGAGTAAAGATGGGCGTATACTAACAACGGAAGAGGAAGAGGCGAAGAGATGGATCGAGCACTTCGGTGAGGTTCTGAACCAAGCGACGCCAGAAAGCACATTTGACTTTGAGGTTGAAATCGATGTTCCACAGCTAGATATCACACTGGAGGAGATTTCCAATCGTGAAGTTGCCGAAGCAATACACTCACTGAAAACAACAAAGCTTCCGGCCTGGATGAGATAACGGCAGAGCTGCTCAAGCATGGAGGAGAGGTAGTAACACAAGAACTCACACGCCTGTTCAACCTTATTGGAGAGAAGAGAATGTACCAAGCGAATGGAGAGATGGAATTGTCATAAAGTTACAGAAAAAAGGGGCTTTGAACGACTGTAATAATTGGAGAGGAATAACATTGTTGTCCGTACCAGGGAAAACCTTCTGCAACATATTGCCTAATCGCCTAAAAACTGAAATTGATCAAACACTCAGGGAGGAACAAGCTGGCTTCCGAAACGGTAGATCATATAATGAACAAATTTTCATGCTTTGGAATATAATCGAACAAAGTCGGTAATTCAACACAAAACTCCAAGTCTATTTTGTTGACGGCAGGAAGGCTTTTGATAGCATACATTACACAGAGATTCCCTCTGGAAGATAGTGAGAACATATGGTGTACCGAACAAATATATTAACATCTTCAAAGCCTTGTACCTTAACTCCAGATGCTGCATAAGGGTGAAAAATGGAAACACATGTATGTTTGACATCTTGACAGGAGTCCGACAAGGATGTTTTCTGTCTGCCTTACTATTTATCATCATTATGGACTTCATAATGACAAGAGCAATGGACAAACCTAACTTTTGCATAAAATGGAATCAGACTAGGCTAATGGATCTGGACTTTGCAGATGATGCTGCATTGCTAGGAGGGTCATACAGAGACCTGCAGCGGATAACATAACTTATTTGAGATGGGGAAAACAGGTTGGACTATGCATAAATAGCAGCAAGACAAAAAACCATGAACATCGGAGGTCAACAGCACTAGGACATCGTCGTCGGTCAACAGATCATCGAATTTGTTGAAGATTTCTCATATTTGGGGAGTGTCATTTCAAACGAGGGAGATGCAGAGGTGGATGTAAGAACCAGAATAAATAAGGCTGCAGCTTTGTTCCAAAGACTGTGCAATGTATGGACACTAAGGACCATCAAACTAAAAACCAAAATACATCTATACAGATCAATTGTGATACCAACGTTGAGATGTGCAAGTGAAATATGGAAGGAAACTGCAAGAATCTCACACAAACTGAATGAATGTTTTTCATCAAAGATATCTTCAAACATTTTGGGCATATCATGGAGGGATCATATTATGAATGAGGAGGTTCTAAAGGCTGGCAAAGGTGGGGAAGATGGACAAGATCGTCAGACGGAGGAGAAGAAGAATGGCCGGACACATTTTGCGGTTACCACCACAGCGCCCGGCAAAGACGGCAATGGGATGGATGCCGAAAAATAGAAAGAGGAGCAGAAGAATGCTGATGAAAACCTGGAGGAGCACCTTTAGACAAGACTTGAAGGAGATGGGAATCGACTGAGAAGACGCGGAAAAGACTGCTAAAGATCGTACAGGATGGAGAGCTCTTGGCCAATGTTCCAAGAGGAGCAGGAGGAACTAAGTCTAAGTAAGTCACATCCTGAGCACGTTAATCAAAACTAGCGTCTTTTTAAGGCAGGTAAAATACAATCAGTAACAAAGTAATCATCCAGTTTCTTTTTAGATTTGATCATTTAAATAATTCGACTCATAGCTTCACCTCTCATATGAATATTCAAATCGCAACAAAAAATTGTCCTTGTGCACCATGGAAGTGGGCATACAGATTACCATGATCGTGTATGAAAATAAACGAGCAAAGTATTATAGTAACCTACCATGCCTATTATTGTCTAGCACTGCCTACATCACATTTAACCGTCAACGCTTCTATGAGTTACAACTACAGCGTGAACTGGTATTTGAAATTTGAATGTTGCTTAATAATTTACATGTACTTACAATGATAGATAAATCAAATACAATTTAAGAAAAAGTAAAAATACTTGCTTAGTTAATAAAATTATAAAATATTACAGAATATAAATATTGTAGAGCCTAGTACAACAACTGTAAGATGTGTATTGTCACCTTGATTCTTTTGATGATTTCGGGTGGTGCCTTTTTCATATCCTCCTGCTCCCTCTGGTGTGAAAAACTAGCTATGCCACTGCTTAGAATTAGAGCTGTGGTTTCCACAGAAGGAAAAGTTGAGTCAAGAGAAATTTACTGAAAATCAATTTGAAGCCTCACAGTTTTAGTAGGCCATCATCTGCAGATATAACTGACTTGAGGCTGTATGTAATCTTGCAGAACCAGTGTTACCAATGGAACATTATAAGAAGAGCTTTTCTTTGATTCTTATGCATCTGAAACTGACCTTTCTGCGTTCAAAGAGTGATGGTATGAAACTTCTTTTCTGATCAGGATGATTTGTCACTGGATGAATCATTGTCTCACACGTAAAAAAGTCAATTGCCGGCTAAACACAAATGCCAACAACAAACGCTATTACTCAGGCGAAACATAGCAGACAACAAACGCTATTACTCAACAAAACATAGCAGACAACAAATGCTATTACTCAGACAAACCACAGCAGACAACAAACGCTATTACTCAGACAAAACATAGCAGACAACAAACGCTATTACTCAGGCAAAACATAGCAGACGTTTTTAACAACATTCCTTGAGTTTCAAATGAAATTTGGTCTCTGAACATTTGTACAATGCACTCATAATAATTAAATAATTCGTTGGAGGATTAGGAAAGCATTACATGAAAATCTTCTATTATATGGAATACGAGTACCGTAACAGCCATACAGATGAGCAAAGGGTCTCTCTAAGATTTCAGCAAATGTCATTTGATGAATATCAAACAGTGTATTTTACTATCTGACTACATCAAATGTTTAATCCTAAATCAAGCTATAAACAAAAATAGCAGAATCCAACAGCCAGCATAACACATGCACACACACGCACTAAGAAAAGGAAATGAAGTGGTTTGCTAATTCTATGAATCAAAGCAACAATAGAGTTCACCACCTCATATGGATCGATGCTAATTCTATGAATCAAAGCAACAACAGAGTTCACCACCTCATATGGATCGATGCTAATTCTATGAATCAAAGCAACAATAGAGTTCACCACCTCATATGGATCGATGCTCGACTCTGTGTATCGTCCTTTCACGATATTCTCAACTAAATTGACTTGTTCATCAGTCAGAACAACATCCTGTCCGGTTGCTGGGTCTTTGACTGTGCGCCTAAAACATCGTAATCAGGATATGTTCAAACTCAAGCAAGAGCTACTCAACAGAACACACAAAAATCTGCTTAAAATCACCATAGAACATCAAATGTTACAAACAGAATCCATTCTAATCCAAGAGCTACTCAACAGAACATACAAAAATCTGCTTAAAATCACCATAGAACATCAGATGTTACAAACACAATCCATTCTAATCCAAGAGCTACTCAACTGAACACACAAAAATCTGCTTAAAATCACCATAGAACATCAGATGTTACAAACAGAATCCATTCTAATCCCTGAGCTACTCAACAGAACACACAAAAATCTGCTTCTGTCACATAGCAGAAGAAAATTATTCAAAAGAAGGTAAAATTACAATGCAGATTGTATACTAACCAATAGTCTGGATTATCGTTCTTCTCCAGAAATTCATCAATTTCATCTCCTTTCTTTGACTTTGCAATCTTTTTGCCAAGTACATCATAGCCAACATGGTCATACTCGTCATACCACTTGAGTGGTACGTTTCCAATTGTGTTACGAACATCCTATCAAAAAGTGATGTAAAAAAATCATCAACAAATTATCACAAATCAACCTTGTCCAACAACAGCAGACAAAAAATTTTGGACAAAATCTTAATATATTTAAATTGCAGTTCCTGAGATTCCGATTTTCTTGATATGAAACAGCATGATACATGAAGAGTTTGCCGAATGAAGTTCTCTGTGCAACAAGGGATTATGATAAGAACCAAAATGTTATTCTAAAAGATAGTTAACGCAGTTGGATAAGTATTAAACATGTAGGCTCAGAGAAGTTCAAGCCTGAATGCATATGGGATCTATTCTGCTAATGTGCTAATTGTATGCTAGGTGATATTTGATAATGTTCTGACCTATTAAAATGGATTCAGCCAACAAAAAAGCCCTATTTCCTGACAACACCAAGCATTTAAAATCTCGGAGAAGTAAGGACATTGAGTGGTACGTTTCCAATTGTGTTACAAGAGGTGTAGCTTGGATGCCATGCTACCTCGGACCGCCATCAACGATTGTTCTTATGTGAATTAAATATAGACTGTTCTAAAGGATCCTGGGGCGAGTCAAGCGTACATATGCAAGTTGGAAGTGTAAAAAATAGAACACATGCGTGAACAGAAGGGGGCCAATTTTTCAGAACTCCTGCATACAAGCTAAATGAATGGCCCTTATCCTGGTTGTTGTTAGGGTTGTTAATACAGTTTTTTGGGACAAACCGTTTACCTGATTTAAAAAACCGGTTACAGGTTTTCATTGGTGTTCTTAAAAAAATATTTTAACACAACTGTGGACGTTATATTACGTATAACATGTCGCAAATAGCAATGTATCAACAAAGTTGTCCCACACATTAAACTTATTAATGTGACTAGCCATGTTGTAAAGCACCAGCTAAATTTATTTAAATGTTGCTTAAATGTTAATTTAAGGTACTAGGCCTACTTATTTTGAACGGTAGAGCTATTCATGAACACATTTAAAGTTGACCGGCTTGACAATCCTTTGTTTACACATAATGGTTCAGCCATCTCTCCTGCTCATTAATTATTTGGCGCCACTGTGTTCATCGCAATTGCTTAGCCTATCGCAATCAGGCCCGTAGCCAATTAGGCCACACCCACCTAATGATTGATGTGACATTCTGTTAAGTTGAGCGGCTCACCCAACAGACAATCCCTAATTAATCCGCTCCGTGCCTATACCATCCTTCAGCCCAGACCTGACCTTTCACTCATTATTTGCTGTTAATTAAGGCCTACAGGCCATATTGCATCATGCGTGAAATAAACGAAAACACACAAATAAAAGAAACAATTCATTAATTCATTTTCATATTTCAATGCAATAATAATAAAGAAAATAAATTAATTCGAGTACCGGTTTGCAAATGTCAAAAACCGGTTACCGTTTTAAAAACCAGTAACCTGGTTATCCGGTTACCGTTTCACATCCCTAGTTGTTGCACAATAATCAAAATCATGCACACTCACATAAGTACTGTATTTTCCTGACGCGGTTTTTACATGAGCATCAACGAGAATTGAAAGTCAAAATAACCTGTCTGATCATTAATCTTGGCCACTACTGAAACAATTTTAAATCACATTAACTGAACATGAAACTATGCTCGCAATAGCTTTCATGTTGACAGATAAATACCGAAAGCGTTACCTATTTATTTAAAAATGGCTAAACTAGCAACAATTTTCCTAATCATAGAGATCAACATATAAGAAAATTAAAATCCATTCTACAAATTATTTTCATATCAGAACAAGTGTGATGTGTGATCAGACAAAATAATTCATTCTTTCTATTATTATTACTTATGCTTCTCTATCTATTAGCACTTAGTTCAATATTTGTTTGAAGCACAGCACACATACAACCACACATGTGATATTTCAGAAAGAACCTTGATAGAATTGTTGGCCATCTGGGACTACGTGTAAGAATCTCTTTTAGTCGGTCGTAAAGTCCAGACCGGTTTTCCGACTAGAGAACTAGACCAGCATGTATGGAGATTTTTGGAGACACCTAAGTCCTCTAACACCCGACTAGTGCTAGTCCACCTGGCAGGCAGGCGTAAATTCACTAGTCAGGCTTAGTGAAGCAGAATGGCAGCTGCCGTCTCAATTGGTCCACTTCGACGAAATTTCAGACTTCAAGGAGGATTTAAGAGAGATCATAGTTCACTTTGCTATTGTCGGACGATAAACTTAATTATGTTCTTCATTTTTGCTGTCACAAAATGATAATAATAACGGTGATCTTTGTTTAATCCGGAGTTTTAACACTGGTTGACACATACATGTATCGCATCACCGAACACACGGCCTTTAGCTTGCAATGGTCAAGCTAACTTTTCCCAAATGCAAGTTAAATAATTTAGCTGAGTAAAGCAATCTTAATCTATGCATAGTAATTTTTGCGGAGGAGTAATATTACGATAACAGTGACATTTGTGTTTTAACAAAATCATCTGTTAATTAAGACAATGAGCATAATAAATTTCTTTGCCAGATCAAGTCCGAAAATTGCCTATAAATAGGTTGCGCAACTAGCCATAATCGCGTGAGTCATTGATGCAGGGTTTTCTCTGACTAGCAAGTTTGGGACCAACAGATCGTTCATACACGCCATATTCCCGTAGACTCAAAAATCAGCCTACAAAGTCCGTCTTCAGGTCCAAAATCCGCCATATACGTGGGTCCAGAATAAAGCTGTACCAATTACTCGGCCGGCCGATTATAGAGATATCAACAAGATAATCGGCGCCGATATTAAAAATAATTTTTTATGTGATAATATTTTCAGTCTATAAAAGCAAAATGAAGACAGCAAAATCAATGGGTCAGTAAAGAACGGCATTTCGTTCCATTCCCATACCGTGTCGTCGAGCCAATGACTTCTTCAGACTAGTGATGAGACCACCCACTGTGCTAGTATAGACCATGGGAATGTGTCAACATAGGTCTTGTGCAGAGTGAGTCATAGTGCCTGCTTAAGGGCCAAGGAACGGCTGGCCAATTCAACAGAGAAACCGATGAATGTACATCTTGGAGGCATGCCTAACGAATACATGCTAACTGCCAATCGCCTGAGACTAGATGGGTGGCTGTGAATAGGCCAGCCGTTCCTTGGCCTTTAATTACCCCGGGCACAGTTCGACGGCGGGTGGTGTGTCTAATCTGTATTGCCTGCCTAGGATTAGTCACCAAGTACATGCATATGTCTCTTACGGAGCAAGTGTTTGCTTGTATCACAACAATAGGCAGTAGCAGGTCTATCTTTTGGAACCGGACATCATGGAAAACACAATGATATAATCGCAAAAATAATCGGGTAAATAATCGGGCATCGGCAAATGAATAATCGGCAATAATTGTTATCGGCATAATCAGCAAAAAGTGATATCGGTACAGCTTTAGTCAGAAGGGAAGAGAAATTGACTATTGCACTATCATTCTGAGCTGCATGTTGAATGACTTTTTGACAGGGTGGATTCGATTTAAATCATTAATTTAAATCATGATTTAATTCGGGAATAAAAATCATGATTTAAATCAAACAATTTTTTTCCCATAATTAATAAATTGAATTGATAAAACAGCAACAGCTTTCAAACGATCTAACAGTAATTTGAAAGAAGTTGTCATTGTACTTCAATTCTGCACTGTGTTATTTAAACATTCAATAGGTGACAGACATCGAAAGTTCAAGAAAAGTGTGTCCCCTATGTTTTGAAATGTTTCAAGTTTAAATCAAGATTCAAGAATGAACAAATGAAAAAAATTCCTGGTCAATAATTGTCAAATAATATTTGACACAAATTCCAGGACAGCTGTGATGCATCAGAATAACACTTCTAGGTGAGAAATTAGATCCATGCTGCATAGAGTGGTGTCGCGGGTTTCTCTCTCTCTCTCGCCAACTCCTTCTCTAGATGACGAGAGATACCGCCGGTTCTTTCCTCTATCACCAAGCTCAGCATCTCTATTGGACGACAAATCGCCTGCTGAAACTATTTCTAAACCGTGGTTGGTCGGGTCTTGGCGTCCCTAGCGTAACGTCAGATCCCTAGGGGCGTCCAGTTACTGTTTGACTAGCAGCTGTAATGGCTGGGCCTTATTAGTGTCATTGAATTCCATTACTACAGTTATACTGCCTAACAGATTGCGCCATTCGTATCGGAATTGTCCCCTATTCATGATCCGTGTCAACGGGCCGGTTCAAACCAGATTTTCAGCTGATTCATGAATTTCTTGTCTGTGGGTCGCAGAGATAGAAGGGGCAGTCGGCTCTGACATCTGCCTCACGGTGTCAGGTTTCATTGTTTGACACTCCGACGATCTTTGCATAAATCTTGCCGTCTGTATTGAGGCCGTCTGCCTCCGGTGAAATCCATCGATGTCTCCCATCTAAGCTTTCAGGTACACATCTTCATCCATAGTCCTCCTACGCTTCTGCTGTCGGTCGTTGACTTTTATATAGTGCCATCGTCCAGTGTCGCACGTGACAAGTGGAGTCAGTGGACACTTGGTTTAATTACTGACTCCACTTTAGTATAATAATCGGCTGGGGTTGAAAGAGTGTTCTCATTGTTTGCACATGTTCATTAATATCATCTTGGGAGTTGAAAAGGCTAAGAAGCTGGTGTTCTTATTTATATTAGACCAAATAAGAGACGAATACAACTGGACAATGAAACATTGAATGAAGAGACTTCAAGAGAGCTACAGACCTGTTGACTATTTATAAGAAAACAGATATTGAAAATAGATTAGTAAGATGATAAATATTAATAAAAGATTTGTAGTACTTGTAACTCGTACTTCGTCTCAACTCAAGAGACATTTTATCAATATCTGAAATTCTACGTGGAATTATGATACTCAATGTACCTCAAACAACTCTTAATTTACAGTAAAACAACTGTATGACTGTGGCTATGTTAGAACGTTATGTTTTACCTTTAACACATTCCCGCCCAATCGGACCCGATAAGGGAGGCGTTGAAACGGACTAGAAACAATTTGTAATATCAACGCCTCATACCTAAAAATAGCATCAATAGTGATGTCCACTAAATTCCCCACATTTTGATGTATGTCTTGTTGACAAAAAGTCCGATATTGTTGTAGAAAAACAAGTTTAAAGTTATGCATGAATTGGTTTCTAACTTGATAGTATTTTGGCGTGTAATGCATGCTTCTGACGAAGAATTGTCATATTTTGATGATGAATTCATACAAGATTTGAAGATCGCCGATGCACCCGCTGTTTTGGGATGGTTCTAGTTTCAATTTTGAGCAAAGTCTGATACCAAAACTTGTCTTTTGGACTTGGCAATGCTGAATGATGACGGAGTTTTGAGAGGTAAGAAGGTCAAAATTTATATTTATTGGTTTTTCTTTTCGTAATTTCATAATAGTTGTGATCTAGAACTATTTTGAATATGTTGATTGAGAGCAATTTCTGGTTAGTTATAATCAATTCAGGCAAACATTATATAACGACAATTTGTTTCATCAAGAAATGGTTGTGGCAATTGATCAGCTGTTGAGAATGAATGATACTTTTTCTCATTCAGCCTATCAAACTCAGAATTAACAAATTGTTTTTTTAGGCAGCATCTACATCTTTTGAAGTTACACCACAGCTGAAAACATCAGAGGGGAGCAGTTACTGTTAAGCAGGGCTGTTAACAATACTGGAAAAAAGTATTGTCGCAATAGCACTACCAATACTTCCTAAATAAAAGTATCACAATACCCATATCAATACATTTTCTGAAAAGTAGTGCAATACCAATACCAATACTTTCATTATGCTTGCTGAATTTGATCTTGTAGCATGAATTATTCATGCACTAATAGGCCTAATTATAGGAATTGCCCCAAGGAATCGCTTGAGCCAATCACAGAGAATCTAGATAAGAGGGATGGTTACACGTCAAAGTTCCATGTACACGATGTCGCCCCAATCTAACATTTTTCTTCCCTTTGAAAATATGGCGTTTTAAACCTCCTACGGCATTTTTTATTTTGCTGACATATCCGGTAGTTATTCGTAAATTTGGCTTCATGATTAAAGATTGATGAATCAACTTGTTATTTTAAAAGGATTTAAAATTTATGGCTCCTGAATATCGCCCAGGAACATAGGAACTTGCCAGTCCAGTGCATATTGGTCTTTGGGCCAATCACAATGTCTTTGAAGTAGCCCTCAGGCAAGCTGTTCTAACACAAAAATCTGATATTGCACTTGCAATCTTCATTTCCTCTGTCCTATTCATTTTGAAGATCAAATAAATTCACAAGCACTCTAAAATGAATTAGGCAAGCCACTTCTACCAGCAAATGCATCGCGATACTAAAAGCCCTGTTGTCGAGGTTGTGATCATGGCCATGGTCGAGGTCATGTTTGCAAAGATCAGTTTCGGTGGAACATCACTAAACTGACCGACAACAACTTCTGACAATGAGCAATGGAACTTGCAAATAGGCATTTTCTAAGAACATTCCTTTTGCTAGGACAGCAGGACCTTCAGACAGTTGATGTGATTGCACAGCATGCAAACCCACCAGACGATGCTCTCGTGCCAGATTCTGGCAGTCACCACCCCTCATTTTCCAGGCTGCTTGACTAGCATTTCCCCCAGTGCACATGTTAGTAGAAGGTGCAGAGTCTGTTGCAAGCATAATATCAATTGATTGGAAATACAAAGTAACTAGGATTGTGACTTGTTGCAAAAAAACCAATGTCGATTTGTGCATCGGCGAATGTTTTGCATGTTGGCATTCTAAAGCTGCTACAAAAATGAAGTTTCTCCAAATGAAGTTTCATTCATAATAAAATATTAGGTTCACAGCCAGAAGTCTGCTGATTCAGAAAATATATACATTATTAAGCTTGCATATAACCGTTGTTGCTCTATTGTTGTTCTACCACAGGTCCCATTAAATGACTAAGTTTCCAAAAAACAATTTGGGCAGGAATGGGTTAATTTACAGTAAAAACAAGTGTGTAACTGTGGCTATGTTATGTTTTAGTAGCAATTATTTGACTAACCAAATAATTTCTAAGGAATTCTGTTGTCCATTTAAAATATACCATTTAAAATATAGCACCTAAAACATAGCACTCGGATTAAAATGTAAAAAATCCAATTAAAATAAGAAAAATTGATTTTAATAAAAAAAATACGATTTTTTTATTTTTTTTTAAATTGCGATTTTTATCAACCCTGGTTTTTGATGCAATGTTGGTTGATGTGTTGTGCATATTGACAGCCACACAGTAAAAGTCATTAATTAATAATAACATGGAAAGGAACATGGGCAGGACAACAGTGTTACATGGTTTTTATGAAGCCTGGTACAACATAAATCCTTGGGTAATTAAATGATAAAGAAGAATCATTATCCATTATAGCAAATGCCATAGCCAAGATGAGGACTTCAATGGCTTTCCACATCAAGGTGACAAATGAACATTTCCATCCGATTTTCACCAATAATAATTATAATCTGAACTGATTAGTTGCAATGATTGTAACAAAATGCAAAATCTAATTTGAAATTCTACTTTCTTATTTAAGTGCTTAAAAGTTAGTTTCAACATAAGTAAGGATGAACCGAAACTCAGTTCAGAATTTGAATAGGCCCGAGTTTCATAGTACTCAGCATTTTTCGGACAAACAATGGGTCCGAGTATTAATCTTTCTGATTTTCTGTTTTGAAACTAAATCGCATTTATTTATTTACAAAACGACAATTGACCTAAATCAAAAACTCAAATACTGTAATTAATAGTGCTTGCTAGTTATAACTTCCCAGTGTAAACTAAGGCAAAAAATTCATAAAAATTGTGTAAACTGACAAACTCAAATTCAAGAGAATGAGATTATTTACATATTTGATACTCGGACTCAGCAAAATTGAACTTGCAATATTATATATAGTATTTATATATAGTATTTGGCAAGAGAATCAAACTCGGTTCATCCCCAGCATAAGGTTCAATTTCAGTAAGAGCGCTGGTCCTACATATGTCCCTATATACAGATGTTGGAGCAAATATTTCATTCAGACATCACATCGTCTTACAGAAGCACGGAAAGTACGATATATTAAATGTACTCTGGCACGTCTTAGCACACTTGGCAAATATGCTTAAGCGCTCACTTGTATAAATTGAAATAAACCATCACCAGATCAAATGCAGAACAGAAACTTTCAGATGAAATGTAATAAATTAACGACTTACTTCTTCGTCAGATGAATCTTTTTCATATTCATCCTTAACTTCCTACAAACACCAAAACAAGTATTTGTTAGCAATTCATTACCAAACCGTTTGCCTGTCAAATGAAGAAGCTCATTTAATAGAACATACATATGCCTTGTAATTGTTAGTTTCTTACAGTGCCATGTATCAAAAGGACCATCCAAACGTGCAATTAAAACAGTTCCAATAAAATGCTTCATCATATCTTTATTGACATCAGCAGAAATATGACAGATCTCTTACTAGTGGACTTAGTGAGTCATTAACCAAATTAACGGTTTAATTTACAAGAGAATGTTTGAAAAAATAGTTTACCGATGAAATCTGCTTTGCCACATCAATCCTAAAGATAAGTGAATCAAATCATGGCTTGTGTCAGATTGTCTTTGAGTTTCTTCCCTGTACATATCCACAATCTACACAACTCAGGGCATCACATCATCGTAGAGCTCTACTAAGTTTATTTCATGGATAACTACGGAATGAATATAAATGACTTGTTTTAAGAGCTTAAAAATTCATCTCTTTCACCTATATAACCCTTCAAATTAATCTTTACAACATAAAAGACTATTTCTCACCTTACAAAATATCATGCTCATGATTCGTTTTAATTTAGCTTACAGTGCTTGGTCTGATAAAAGTAAACAACATGGCCACTCAAAACTCCACAATTAAAAAATCTGAATGTCAAAGTTAATTAACATTGTCAGAGCCACTGTCAAAACATTGGACAGAAATTTTGAATTACAACCCCTAGAGTTCACGCAAATAATATGGACTATACACATCCGCAGGAATTTCTAGCGTAGTGCAGAAATTTCGACATGAAAACATGTTTTCAAGCTTCATAATATGTAAGTATTGTGTTTGTTTGACATTTACTGAATGTCCTCGAATCGTCTGAACTCTACAAAAACTCAGCAAGTGGCTTGGCACCAACTAACAGCTCTTTAAACTTGACTACAGATATGACCCACTGTCTGAGTGGTTTACATTGTTCTTGAGCGCTAGTGCCCATGCATTGGGTTTTACACTAGACACTAGGTCCGTACCTTTGTTTGCTCATACATGGATTATAGTTATCCACTATGTTATTGTCATAGAAACTCAGTGTCACGAGGTGTCTAACGACATCTTGCGTGCCACGTCTTCAGTTGGTATTAAATTGCCCAACTTCCTCGTTTTTCACATATTTCTACCATCCCTGAGCACCCTCACTGGCATCCGCTCAAATCCCGCATTCAGTTCTTTTCTTACTTCCAGAGGGTTTTGGGTAAGGCTCAATGCTATTGGTTATGCATCTATTGGCTGCTTGTCGGAAACGTATTCCATCGATGACTCACACCATGATCCATACTAGGGGTACTTCTGTTTCTGCCCACACACTTGGGTTTTTCTTGCACGACGCCCAGATACATGGTCAACTGAACAACATATCTCCTATGAGGTATAACCAGGTCCACGATAGCAGTGCAGCATTAACAAGAGAGCGGGTAATGGAACGAATTCAATAATAGTGGTTTTATTATTACCGTCATTGATCTCTATCATTGTAGTGGTTTTTATTATTTGTTTATGTAGAACAGGGCTATTCAATTAGATTTAGTCAAGGGCCAAACTAGAGAAATCTGGAGATGGTGGCGGGCCAGAGGCTCAAGAAGGGGTTTGGGGAGGGGGGCTGCTGAGCACCCTCCAGTAAATTTTTTTAAATAATACATTTGCAAAATATATAATATAATTCAAATAATTATAATTATAATAATTCAAAAACATAGATTTTTTTTAAAAATCCTTAAAATTTTAAAATGTTGGCATAGGTCCGCGGGCCAGTTGTTAGGCCTTCGCGGGCCAGATTTGGCCTGCAGGCCGCTAATTGAATAGCCCTGATGTAGAAGCTGGATTGGTGAGAAGAATTATGCATATTAGAGCTGTACCGATACATCGGCACCACTCATAACAGGGGCCAATTATAGAGATATCAGCGGTATCGGATATCAGTAAGATAATAGGGGCCGATGTTAACAATTTTTTATTTTATTTTATGCTATTATTTTCAGTCTTTAAAAAACAAAATTACGACAGCATTATCATTAGATCTGTGAAGGACAGCATTCAGTTCCGTTCCCATAGCATGGCTACTTCAGACCACCCAGCAGGAATTGTGCTAGTGTGGGAAAGTGTCAACAGCTGTTGTGCAGAGCTTAATTACCCTGGGCACTGTTGTCATCTCTGTTGGCCGCTATTTTAGGCCAAAGTGGCAGGTGTATAAGTGGCTTGTTTGGGGAGGGAATACCAAAAGTCACGTGACCAGTTCGCGTCTATGGTTGCCATTTATATTTTTATTCATGAGGCCAAAGGTTTTCGGCAATTATCTATAAACGATACTAACCTTGAACCCTATCTATATCTATCAACTACAATAACCCTAACCGACCCTCAAGTTGCCCTAACCTGATCCGATCGCGTCTATGGTTCGCAGTTCGCCGGCTCGCATTTTACCAACACCCCTAAAATACACTTTGACCCATTGCTGTTGCATTCCCGCAAGCTGGTTATTCCCGGTTTTCACCTAACATTCCCTCATGAAAATCCCGCATTTCACGTCCCGCTTTTCACCGGTTGTGCTCCCGCAGCTCGCACTCCCGCATTTAACCCTTACCATCATTCAAGCAAAAAATTACCGTATACGGCTCCTAATATTTCTACCGATTAAATGTTCCACACGAACCATAGTTTGCAAACGAATGATTTAAAAACGTGCTGGCATGTGATGAATCCCATTATATCGCTCACAAATACACACAAACCTCATTTTTTGAAGTTTCTGGTTCTTTAACTTCTTCGGCTTTGAAAATTATCTCTTCGTTCACTTTTCCCTCATCCATTCCTCTTTTTCTTTTTATAACAGACATTGCGCTTTATAAAAAAAAAACTGGCACACCGTAAGTAGTTTTACTTAGTAAAATGTGGCGACAACAGCCATATTATCCGTGCGCGACATCAACACCGGAAATGTAATGAATTCAGACATAGAATATAATACGATAAGTAGTGTAAGTAAGAGCAGTCGTCAAACTAAGTACTACAATCAAAGATGGTAGCAAAGCTGCACCTGAAGAAATCAGTCTGCTCGTGGTCGCGAGGTGAACGTGGAGAATCTACCCGTTTCACGGTCGGCATCGAACTGACCAGAGGCGTGACGAAGCTTCAAGTTGTGATTTAGATGCAGGTCAATGGATTCGACAGTTCAATATCAATCCACTTGTGACGATCGAAGGCCTCTACATGGAAGCCATGGACAAACTATAACTGTAGTGTAGGTATGTCGAAATGTTCCTGCGCCCCTCTGTTCCCCTCCCGCGTTTCCTTGCCTCCTGAATTCCGTACATTTTCAGTCCCTCTACCATCACTGCCTGTCATCCGACACAATCTGTTCTAAGCTCCCCAATCCATCACCCATGGCCTTTCCATTCTAAACTTAAGTCTCACTATTTCAAGAATTCTTACCCAGACTCCTATCGATCCTAGACCAAAACGACACCGCCTTTAACAGCTGATCTGCCTCCTCTGACCTCCTGGAAACCAAACCATGCTCTACCACTTTGGACAACCCTTCTGATTTGATGCAACGCTCGGGAATAAGCTGGTGCCCTGCGCTTGGATTTCGAGTGGCGCTTTAGAAATTTGGAGATTACGATTACGATTCTTTTCTTTTAGTGTTTGGTCGGACCCCCCCCCATGAGCCGAGGAAAGAGCTATGAGCCAAGCCAGGCCATGAACAACCGTAACAAAAAGATATCTCAGCCAACTTCTCTCAACCAAGAAGCACTACCTATCATCTATCGTTCACTCAAATTCATCCAATCCTCGAAACCTTTGGAAAACTGTTAATAATCTTCTCCACCGCGGCTCCTCTAATTCTCTTCCAAACTCTATTCCACATGCATCCATTGCCGACTCCTTTGCATCTTTCTTCACCGACAAAGTATCCTCTCTCCGTCTCTCGTCACAGACTCTCCTAACACAATCATCATCATCCTCCTCAGACGATCACGGCGACACAATCCTGCCACCTGGTACATCTTTTGACGTATTCGAGCCTGCAACTGACGAAGAAATCATGACCCTCATCCAAGCCTCTCAAAACAAACAATGCGACCTCGATCCACTTCCAACCTCCTTACTAAAAGACTGTGCAACTCTTCTCGTTGCTACAATTACGAAGATCATCAACCTGTCTCTATCAACCGGCACTTTTCCTATGCTTTTCAAGGACTCCATTGTTAAACCACTCCTCAAAAAACCATCCTTAGACAAGGAACTTCTGTCCAACTACCGGCCAATTTATAATCTCTCTTTCTTATCCAAACTCTCGGAATGGGTTGTCCTCTCTCGTCTCAATGGCTTCCTAACCTCAAACAATCTCCTCAACCCAAATCAATCTGCATACACGAAACATCACTCTATGGAAACACTCCTCACCTCACTATACAACAAACTTGTTATGGCGATAGGTAGCCAACAAGTGTCTTGCCTATACCTCTTAGACATTTCTGCCGCCTTCGACACCATAGATCACGCCGTTCTTATCAAACGCCTTTCATCTATATTTGGAATGTCTGGTACTGCCCTATCCTGGATTAAGTCATACCTTTCTTAAGTCATACCTCAAGGTTCTGTTCTTGGGCCTCTTTTATTCACTCTATACACTTCCCCACTCAGCAAAATCATTTCCTCGTCTTCATCACCTTTACGATGACGATACACAACTGTTTTTATCTTTCTCTCCTCAATCACTTACAGATGCAATAAATCACATTCAAAACACCATCACCATCAACTTGGATGACCACCAAGCTGCTCTGTCTAAACCCTTCAAAAACAGAATTCTCATCATTGGCATACGCGAGCAATTGAACAAACTTACATACCCCTCCGACCTTCTTCAAACAAACCCAACTTATCCTGTGCCTTACTCTTCTCCTGTCCGCAATCTTGGAGTCATCTTCGATAAGAACCTTACCTTTTCTGACCACATCACTCAGCTATCTCGCACCTGCTATATGCACATCCGCGACCTTAGTAGATTGCGCCAAATTCTTATCTACAAGACTGCATGCACAATAGCCACATCAATTGTTCACTCAAAGCTAGATTACTGCAATTCTCTCTTTCACAACATTGATTCCTCACAAATAAGACGCCTCCAAACATTTCAGAATGCTCTTTCCCGCGCAGTCATTAAAACCCCAAAATACCATCATATAACCCTTGTCTTAAAATCACTTCATTGGCTAAAAGTGCCTTAATGCATATACTAGAAAATTGTATCTATCACCTACAACGCACTTCAAACCTCTCAACCCTCTTACATTCGTCAACTCCTTACAATCAAACCGCCCGGATCAGCTCGCTCATCGTCATCGTCATATCTTTCTCTATCTCGACCTGCAGTCTCATCGTCTCTCAAATTCTGCAACCGCTCCTTAGTCTATGCTGCACCATCACTTTGGAACGGACTCCCAAAAGAACTCCGTCAGTTTGCTCAACCCCACATCTCAACTCCAAATATAACCTCTCCTCCGCTTTCATTATCCTCTGCTACTTTCCATTCGCGACTAAAAACCGAACTCTTCAATGTGTCCTATCCAGATTCTACTCCTGTGCCACCACATGACCACCCTCATCATCGACTACCGCCGTAGCACCATGCTGTCTCCTCGGCTTGACTCCCTGGATTTCGACCCGGCACTGAAAGGAAACGAGGGGATTGGCTATTGCGGACTTGATTTGGCCGGTGAATAAGCTGGTCTCCCTGACGTTGCTTTTCTAAGCGCTGATAAATTTTCGAGGATTTACATTACATGAACCGAGGGAGGAACTGAGCCGAGCCGAGCCAGGCAATGAAAAGAAGGGAGGAGCCGAGCCGATCCGGACCATAAGTCGATGGGGAACCGAGCCGGGCCGAGCCATGAGCCGAGCCGGACTATAAGCCGAGCCGGGCCATGAGCCAAGGGAGAGCTGAGAAGAGTCGAGCCGGCTCTGAACCGGAGGAAGCATATATACATATCAAAGTGGCGATGATATGTGATGCGATGCGAACGCATATAATCCTTGTCATGGATGCGTCGTTAAATAAAGTTATTACACACACATATGCTATGCGAGGTTTGAGTTTTGTCATCGCTGAGTAAACATGTGCGCCATTCTCTCGACGAGACAAAGAAATTCACGAGACAAAGAAACTTTTGCGGTGAGCTAAGCCCTTTGTGTTTAAATATTTTCCAATTTCTTGTGTTCTAATTAAAACTGCTTCATTGTGTGTTGTATTTAACTATGTAATATATTATAGTGCATTATGAGCGATTTTCTAGTTAACTGATCTACTGCGTTATATAATTACATATATTTCATTTCTAGTTTAACTAGAACTAACTTTAATTATAGATTAACTTTCACTGTGCTTCCTCGCCTCTCGCTTGACATGAGTTCTAGTGAGGGTGACCTTGCCTCCGGGTCTGAGCCTCGTGCCCAGCCCGACGTTGGCAAACCGGTTGACCTGACGGTGACGACCCCGTCCAAAAAACGAGCTGGTTCCTCTGAAACCAGCAGTCAGTAGTCTGATAACGAATTGGACAATGATGGGAGTACTGGTAACGCGTTTAAGACCGTCACCAGAAAGGCAGATCAAATTGCCAAAATGAGAAGCGGAGAAAGATGCGCGTGACTGAGGCTAATCTGGAAGCTTTTAGAAAGGCCAGTAGAACTTTGATCTAGAAGCCGATTACAAAAACGGCGAAGGGCGCGAAAGCCTCTGCGAAGTGGAGCTTGCCGATTGTTCCGAAGCACGCGGGGTCTGCTGCGCTGGTCAGCAGTGCAGCAGAGAGGCCGGAGGCCCCTCCCGCCCGTGTTACGGTGAGCCGGACGGTTGAAATGTGAAGGGATCTGATTGGCCGGTATAGGCCACGCCCAGTGGTGCCGACGGATGGCGTTTTAGTCAGGGTATCGGCGCCTACAGACGCTTACTCTACGTGCAGCTTAGCAACAGATTAGACATTGTATCTACATCCGTGATCTCAATAAGGCGAATTACCTTTTACATATCACCTTGCTCACATTACATGGTGTTAGAAGTAAAATGAGTTTAACGCCGAATTTAAGACAGCCGAAGCCTCTGAAAGTGACCGGCAGCAATGTCGCCGACAATTGGACACGTTTTAAAGAACAATGGGAGAATTATGAACTAGCTGTTGATCTCACGGAGTCCAGCGCAGAAGAGCGCGCTGCTGTCTTTCTTACATGCATAGGCGGAGAGGCTTACAACACGTAGCGCAGTTTATCTCTGCCAGCCGAGGATAAGAGAGACATAGCAAAAATTATCGTCGCTTTTGAGAATTTCTGCGTGGGAGCTGTCAATATTACATACGAGCGATATCGGTTCTACCAACACGTCCAGGAGTCCAACGAGCGTTTCGACACATTTCTCGGCGAAATCCGAAGGCTGGCGAAGTCCTACAAATTCTAGGCTGTCGAAGAGTCCATGGTTCGTGACCGCGTGGTCGTCGGCATCAAAGACAATGCGACACGTCACAAACTCCTGCAAATCCGTGAGCTGACTCTGAACAAGGCTATAGACATCTGTAAAGCCAGCGAAGCAGCCGGACAGCAGATGCGAGCAATGGCGACCCAAGATCAGGTCCAAGCGCACATGCGACGATACGCAAGGATACCTCACCGAAAGTGGGGTGGTGGCAGAATACACAGATCTATTCGAGGGCATCGGTTTGCAAAAGGTTACGTCCATCTTCAGGTCAACCCGAAAGTACAACCAGTCCAGTTGCCACTCCGCAGACTTCCATTCGGCGTCCGGGACAAAGTAGCAGAACTCGGATGGCTGGAAGACATGGGCGTCATTACAGAGGTGACAGAACCCACTCCGTGGATCTCGGCGCTGTTGGTGGTAACGAAACCCGACTGCCAAATTCGCCTATGTATTGATCCAAAACCTTTAAACAAGGCACTACTGCGTGAGCAGTACTGCATGCCAACCATCGACGACATCCTCCCTCAGCTAGCAGGGTCGCGTGTTTTAAGCACCGTCGACGCGAAGGACGGGTTTTGACATCTTGCCCTTGACGCAGCATCAAGCCGTCTCTCAACTTTTGAAACCCCCTGGGACCGTTTCCGTTGGTCACCTTTTGGACTAAGTTCAAGCCCCGAGATTTTTCAGAGTCGCATGCATGCAGCCTTGTCCGGCCTGAGAGGTATCGCGTGTATTGCAGATGACATACTTATTAACGGCACAGGTGACAAAGAGGAAGTGGCGATGGCAGATCATAACGACAATCTGCGCGCCATTTTGCAACGTGGCAGAGAGAAAGGCATTAAGATTAATCGGAAGAAACTGCGCCTCTATCGAGAATCTACACTTTTCTGCGGCCATGAACCAGTGGCGAATCCATAGGGGGGCGATGGGGGCGATCGCCCCCTTATATTATTTGGAAAGAAATTTCTTTAGCGATTTTTACTTGGCTTTTGCAGCCCTTTATAAAGAAAGTATGCAATGTCAAAAAAATGTTCAAATTTTAATGTAGATATACACTGTTGTAAATTAATTAAATTAGGTCTATTGAGCAAACTGTTTAAAAGTAATGTGAATTTTAATAAAGTTGTGCGGTGCGTATTTTAAATCGGACTATTGGGATACCAATATATGACGTCATTTTATAGTTACATTACATAGATTAAGACAGTAGAAGAATGATACTCAAAGAAAAAAAAGTAAACAAGTTTTACGATTTGTAGGCTTGCCTGCGGTTGCCACTAAAACCTAAAAATCGCCTCCCCCCCTTACTAGATGGTCTGGATCCGCCCCTGCCATGAACTGACTAGAAAAGAAGTAAGACCCGACCAGCGTAAAGTGGAAGCTATACAACACATGCCTGCCCCTACCGACCGCCAAGGCGTTTTGCGCCTTATGGGAATGGCCCCTTATCTCGCAAAATTCTGTGCGCACTTCAGCGAAACGCGCATTGCTCAAAGGAAAAAATGAGTTCTGTTGACGACCGGAGGTTCAAGGCAAGGCGCTAGATAAATTGAAAGCACTCCTAACCAGCGCGCCAGTCCTAGCATACTTCGATGCGGCCAAAGAGATCGTTGTACAGTGTGACGCAAGCCAAGCTGGACTGGGAGCGGTACTTCTTCAGAGCGAAAGGCCGGTTGAGTATGCCTCAAGGGCCTTAACTGTCACAGAACAAAATTATGCACAAATTCAAAAAGAACAGTTGACTATTGTTTTCGCCTTGAAGCGCTTTCACGCGTACGTGTACGCGAAACAGGTCACTATTCAAACGGATCATCGGCCTTTGATAGCCATAGTGGAAAAGGCATCATCGGCGGCGCCCAAACGACTTCAAAGAATGCTTCTGCGTCTACAAAGATACACTTATGACCTCGTCTTCGTTCCAGGGACCAAAGTCATTCTCGCTGACACTTTATCGCGTGCATTCCCGCCTGCACTCGAAAATTCAACGGTCGGAGAATTTTCAGGGGAGGTTCCAACGCCTACCGACGAGGAGTAGATGCTTGACCTTAGCCTCGTCGCATCAAAGAAAACCATCAAGGCTCTGATGTCGGCGGCGCAAATCTACACCGATTATCAGCAATTATTGGAGCAAATCCGAAAGGGCTGGCCTGCTTCCACCGCTGACGTACCCCCTGCGATGAAGCCGTATACCATATTTTCGGACGAGCTTGTAATTAGCTGTAGTCTGGCGTTCAAAGGGAATCGGGTTATCATTCCCTACCCAACCAGATAGGACATCCTCCAACGACTTCACTCAAGCCATATAGGCGTTAATGGCTGCATCAGACGGGCGCAGGAGGCTGTTTATTATCCGGGCATAACAGCGGAAATAAAAGACCTAGTCGCCAGATGTGACATTTGCGTCAGATACCAGATTGAAAGCCAGAAAGAGCAGCTTCTTCCCCACCCATCCAGCCATCGTCAATGGGAGAAGGTTGGAACTGATATATTCACACATCGGGGCCAAGACTACTTAAGTACGGTCGACTACCTCTCAGGTTACTTTGAAGTCGACCAAATACCTTCCAAGCGCGTATCCGACATTATTTTCGCACTGCGACATCAATTTGCCCACCATGGAATACCATCCGAAGTTTTCTCGTATAATTCTCCTCTCGGAGCCACAGAATTTCTGGAGTTCACCGACGCATGGGAGTTTAAAGCTACCACATCCTCACCGCGAAATCCGCAGTCTAATGGAAAAGCAGAAGGGGCAGTTAAAACGGCCAAGCGGCTAATGACGAAAGCCAGTGAAGAGGGGTTTGGACCCGTTTCTAGCCTTGTTGGCCTGGCGAAATACCCCATCAGAGCAGTTGGGTCTGAGGCCGGCACAGCTGGTTTTTGGCAGGCGGACACGCACTCTACTGCCGTTACAGCTGTGTTGATGACCCCGCCCACAGCAGCGGGAGCCCGAGACGCGCTGACGGTCGCAAAAGCCCGACAGAAACACTATTACGACAAGAGGGCCAAACCAAGGCCAGTGCTCCCTGTGGGTCAAACTGTCAGAGCAAGATTCGACGGACGCGATTGGAGGAAAGCCCAGGTCTCGCGAATCCTCCCACATCGCTCATACGAACTCCAATTCGAAGACGGGTCCACAATGCGACGTACCTCACACTTCCGCCGAACTACCAATCACCATCAAGGCTCACGACGCAGACGACGATACAGGGCCATCAACATCATAACCCCCTATCCTCGTCCCAAGCCCACCAGAGTGCCCAAGCGCATCCACTAACATCCAGCGGCCGTTGCACCACCCGTTGATGGGCCAAGGAGAATATCGCACTCGATCGGGGCGTCTCATTCAAAACCGCCCAAATACCGAGAGGACTAAGGCGAAAAAAGCAATTCCGCGATAAAGACAAAACAAAAAAGAAGCAGTAGTAATGCAGTCCTTTAGAACCGTAGAACATTAATTAACAGAAGGTGATTAAGCGATGCCGATCATTTTGACAACCTGCAGGGACTGGAAAACCTGCGTGTAGTTAAAGTAGAAAGGATCCATAAGATCAAGGATAAGGTAAAGGTGCCGACGTTGGCGGTGAAGATTGAACTTGCTCCAGGTTAAATTGCACCTTCCGGCTGAAACGTCGGATTTCTAATTTTTAAATTACACGACTATGTGCCGCCACCTACTCGTTGTTTTTGTTGCTTGTCCTTTGGTCATGTCGCCAGGCGTTGTAGGAAATCTCAGAAATGCGGAATCTGCGCCGGAGACCATAAGCACACGGATGTTGAGTGTCTGCCCGAAGTACACCCTCGCAAAGACTTCAACCACCATCAGCGTCAATGAGGGGAAAACGTACAGCGACGCGATTCGGACTGCTCGTCAGCAACAGGTGAAGATGACAATCGATGGAGCAAAGACGACGACGGCTGGTTCGGTCAGCACGACGACGATGACGGCTGGTGCTTCGATCGCCGGAGAAATTGCTGAAACGGAGCCGACAAGCTTGCGGCCTTCTGCTCGTCCGGCCCGTGAACGATCGTAGGCGAACCCACCGACCGCGCCAATTTCTGTTGTGCCCGAAGGACAGCAGGGATTAGGTGGCGACGATCGATAGCGGTAAGGCGCAGAGGGATGCGCTTGACGCACTGACTCGTGCCTGCACCCTGTTTGTGAGGGCGATGGAGGCAACCGATGGCGGCGTGAGCTATGCTTCTAGGATGATTGAAATTTTCGTCAGCACCATCACCGCTGCCTTCAACATCCCTTCTGAGCTTTTCCTTCTGGTGCCTCGAACGCCGCGTCAGCCACTGCAACCGACATCCTCCATCACGGATCTTCAGATTCTTCAGTGGAGCGCATGTAGCCTCAGACCACGCGTAGGGTAGCTGAGGCACGGCATCTCTGAGAGGCAGACACCGCCGACGATCATCTGCATCCAGGAAACCTGGCTGAATCTATTTGGCTTGGTAAAAATAGACATGGTTGCTCTCTCAACTCGTTTTCCTCTCTTCACCTTTTCCTCCTCTGTTCGGAACTTGGGGGTCATTCTTGACCCAGGGCTCACCTTCACGAAGCACGTAAATGTCGTCTCCCGCAGCTGCTTCTACCAGCTGCGTCAACTGCGTGTGGTTTCTCGTTCTCTCACTCCTAGTGCAGCAGTACCACAACGATGCAACATCGGGCTTTTTCAGTGGCTGGCCCGACCATCTGGAACAGGCTCCCCAGAGAGCTTCGCCTCTTGCCGAGAAATTCCTCGCATGCATTTTACTGTTCATTGAGATCCGTTTTTTTCAGCCGTCGCCAGACCGGGAGCGCCTCTGAGTAGGTACCTCGAAGGGGCTCTAGATCAAATTGACATTGATTGATTGATTGATTGATTGATTGATTGATTGATTGATTGATTGATTGATTGATTGATTGATTGATTGATTGATTGATTGATTGATTGATTGATTGATTGATTGATTGATTGATTGATTGATTGATTGATTGATTGATTGATTGATTGATTGATTGATTGATTGATTGATTGATTGATTGATTGATTGATTGATTGATTGATTGATTGATTGATTGATTGATTGATTGATTGATTGATTGATTGATTGATTGATTGATTGATTGATTGATTGATTGATTGATTGATTGATTGATTGATTGATTGATTGATTGATTGATTGATTGATTGATTGATTGATTGATTGATTGATTGATTGATTGATTGATTGATTGATTGATTGATTGATTGATTGATTGATTGATTGATTGATTGATTGATTGATTGATTGATTGATTGATTGATTGATTGATTGATTGATTGATTGATTGATTGATTGATTGATTGATTGATTGATTGATTGATTGATTGATTGATTGATTGATTGATTGATAGTGTAAATAAGAGCATTGCATATTCATTGAAAAAACATTATAGTGTAAATAAGAACAATGCGACATTAATGCATTATACTGCATAAGCACTGTATATAGACTAAGACATTATTGATAAAAGCTTGTATACATTCATCATAGACATGAATCATATGATGAATGCGCTTACGTAATGCAGAAACACGATGCTATTCTAGCTCTTTATAATCAAATTCAAGAAACGAAGACAAAGAAATGAAGACCAAGACATTACCATTGAACACTTAAGTATGAATAACGTCAGCATACAGACTCTGAACTATAATGATCTATCTCATGCAGACTCTGAACTCTAATCGTAGGCCTATACACGTTTAAAAAGTATACCGCGAATTTATCACGCATCAGTAATAGCAGCCCGCGTCCAGCCCGTACGTAGGCCTATAAACAAACAACCTTCAATATATCAGCATGCACGCATTCTTTCTCGTCATTAAAATAAAGTCATTAAGTGAGAGCTCAAAGTCAGAAGAGCAGATCAGAATCTGGCTGGAAGAAAATGAACACACGAATAGACATATCGTGGTGGTTTTCGCCGGTGCACCCGAGCGGGAGCATGTTGTGCTCCTATGGGAGCAATTTGTGCTCATGTGGGAGCAATTTGTGGTCCCTATGGGAGCAATTTGTACTACTGTGTGTCTGATTAGAGCTCATTCGACGATGACTGTGGTGAAGAATTATAGAGAACTTTAGGGCTCTATTCGACGGTGACTGTGGTCGAGATATGTTGATTCTGTTCAATGAGCTAAATGCTGGCTGCTGCGTTTTACTTCGTATTAAAAGATATTTGTCGAACAACGATTGATTCCGTCTCTAGCCTATTGACTTTCGAATTAGTAGCAGTCGTGAAATCCTGCGCCACACCAGGCAGGTCTTACCCAGCGAACAGTCGAGAAGAAGGGAGAACCTCAGACTCGGCCTTGAGACCCCTTAAGGGGCCAGAAGAAGACGGGAAGGAACTCAAGGTTTTCCCTGGGCGTTCGCCCCAACTGCTGCTGATACGTGAACGCCCGGTGCCGGACCTAAGAGGGGTTCGCAGAATGTAGAATGAGCGAAGAATTAAGCAATCAGAAAAATATTTAAGGTTTGCGACATTACATTTAATGAGACAGAATTTAACGAACTTTCAGCCAAGATTATATTCCTTAAATTGATTGATGTAGTCTATATCAATCTAGAGTTCTAGTCTAGAACTTCCAGACACAAGGTTTACCAAGGATAGAAAGGCTTCTATGTATAGGCAGTGGTGTAGCGACGGGGGGGGGGGAGGGCGAGGGGCGCGAACCGCTCCAGGCGGCAATTGTCCTAAGGGCGGCATTTTCGGTAAAATAATAAATTAAAAAATTATTTTTGTAAAGTTGTATTCTACAAGATTTCAAACCTTGTCTAAACCTGGCACAATGCTTTTTAGGTTTTTCTCGACTTAAAATTAACATATAGGCCTACGATAGTACCATCGAAATGATCGAATGGTACCTAATGTTTATAGACATCAGACCAGTCCACAGGTAATTTGGCGCCCTAGGCAGTCATCTATATCAGCGGTTCCCAACCTTTTTTTTTGTTGTACCCCCAAACTAAAATTTTATTTGGGTGGGTACCCCATCAGAAAAAAACTTTTCAAAACGTTTTTTAGTTACTTGACAACTTTTAGTTAATTGGTTCTATCCTCCTATATATTAAAGAAATCCTATATTCATAAGTTGATATCATATGAATTTTGCTAAATATATTATAATTATATTGAAATTATTATTGTTGCACACAAATAAAATCAGTTTAATTGAAAATTTTGTTATTTTATTTTTAATATTTTCGAATAGCATGCAAAGAGCCGCTAACTAATCAGTCAAATGGAAGTTTAATCATTTTAATGCGAGCACTGGGCTTGCTTGGATTTGCACAAGTCTGCAATATCAGGCTTTATTAATGTCAATTTTAGACGTAAGTCTGGCTCAAGTTCAAGTTTCGATCTGTATTTGTTTTTAATTGCAAGCATTGCAGAAAATCCAGTTTCACAGAGATATGACGTACTGAAAGGGATCAAACATTTCAAAGCTCTGTCGGAAATCAATCCATATTCTGCTCTTCTTTTAAGCCAAAAATCACTCAAAAAGTCCTTGTTGAATTCGCTTTTTAATCCACCATCACATGAAAGTTCAATGAATTGATCTCTTTCCTGGACAGAAAAATCAGCTGGCAATGCAACTTCGGAAAAAGGATTTCGTATCCAACTCTTGTCATCAAACTGTTCAGGAAAGTAGGTCTGAAAATTTGAAATTAATTGAGAACAATGTTTCTTAATATCTTCAACCATGTCAAGATGCAGTCGAAGTTCGTTCTCTGTCAAGAAAGTTTGCAGTGATTGAAATGCAGTTACTTTAAGTTGTTCAACATCTGACAACATGAACTGAAGCTTCTTAATTGTTGCATTTATTTTGTCAGCCACAACGAATGGAGTTATATTTCGTCCTTGCATGCTAGAATTTAACTCGTTCAGTTTACCAAAAATGTCTGCTAAATACGCCAACCTCATTAACCATAACTCATTGAGAAATAAATCAGCTGTTTGAAATTCACTGTCTGTGAGAAATATTTGAACTTCTGAGCGAAGTTCAAAAAGTCGAGATAACACTTTTCCACGTGACAACCATCTTACTTCTGTGTGCAAAAGAAGCTTTTTATGGTCACTCCCCATTTCATTGCACATTATTGAAAACAATCGAGAGTTGAGAGCCCGAGCTTTTATAAAATTAACAACTTTTACAGATTGGTCCAAAACAGTTTTTAAACTGGTGGGCATGGCTTTGGTAGCAAGAGCTTCACGGTGGATACTGCAATGTGTGAACTTTGCTTGTGGTGCAACTTGTTTAATTTGTGTTAAAACTCCCCCGTGTTTGCCAGTCATCGCAGCTGCACCGTCGGAACAAACACCAACACAATTTTGCCAATTTATTTCATTCGAAGTCATGAAATCATCAACTTTCTTAAATATTTCTGTCGCTGTTGTCCGCCCAGATAAAGGCTCACAAAACAAAAATTCTTCTTCAACTGACTGTTCAAATTCATACCTGACATACATCATAAGCTGTGCAAAATTTGTAACGTCGGTGCTTTCATCCAGCTGAATTGCAAAATATTTGCTTTGCTTGATTCTTTTAATAAGAATTGTTTTTACTTGTGATGCTAAATCATGAATTCTTCGAGAAACCGTATTGTCTGACAAGGGAACGACATCAAGTTTTTTGGCAGCAGCTTGTCCTAGAATGGATGACACAATATCTTTAGCTGCAGGCAATATAAGACTCTCTTCAATAGTGTGTGGTTTCCCAGTTTTAGCAATTCTCAGGCTTACCAAATAAGACGCCTTTAAAGCTTGTGAGTTAGCCGTTGTGAATGATTTTAATGTGCTCTTACCGTGTTTCAATTCAACTTCTTTCCTTTTAAAAAATTCGAGTGGTTTATCTTTGAGAAGAGCATGTTTTGTATTGAAGTGACGTTGAAGTAATGAAGGCTTCATCGAATGATTTGATAATTTTTCATTACATATGACACACTGGGGTTTCGGTTCTTTTTCTTCACCACACCATGAGAATCCAAAAGACAAATAATTCTCATCATATCGCCTAACCTTCCTAAGTTTTTGATTTTCCTCATCGGAGTCTGAATCTGCACGGACGTTTGCAGTGACTGTCTCTGTTGTTTCGCTGCTTACTGTAGCGATGTCAGAGGATAACTTTCTTTTTAATGGTTGTTGTTTGAGCCATCTATCCATGGTATTTAATTAATTTATTTTACAATATTTTTTTCTATAATTTGACAGTTTAAAACTTTAAATCTAAAATTCTATATTGTTTCTTATTTAATTTTTAATTTAATTATTTATTTTATTTAAATCCATGACGAAGCTGTGACGTTATTTTGTGAAAAACCTAGAATAGCTAAACAAGAATTAAAATGTTAGCGAGAAAGTATTTATTTTATTTATATGTATCATGAAACTGTGACGTAATTTTATAAAAAACATAGAATAGCTAAACATGGATTAAAATAATAGCAAGAAAGTATTTGTTTTATCTGTTTTTGCAAAAATATTTTTTTATAATATTTTTTCTTGCGTACCCCTTGGCAACAGCTGGCGTACCCCTAGGGGTACGCGTACCACCGGTTGAAAACCGCTGATCTATATAACAGCGTCCCTCACCCGTTGCATAGGCAGTAAGATGTGAGAAAATGTAGTGTCAGGCACACACTGCACGAGGCACATAAAAATGTTTTCTGTCGAAAGATATGGACTATTCTGGCAAACGAAAATTAATAGGGAAAGAGCGGGATATTCACTGAGGTGTTAAGAGATTGAATATGGTTGTTGGAATTAGAATTAGTCAAAAACTAGTTTTTAATAAAACATTTATAAATTTCTTTTTGTATCATCACGAAATTTTATTCCTGAAAACTTTACCCTATTATTCCTAAAATTCGGCACCCAAAATTTGGTGCTCTTTAAGTTCGGCGCCCTGGGCGTCTTCTTATGTTGTCGCCTATGCCAGGAACCGGCCTAGACAGACATATAACGCAAAAGAGAATTTAGACATTATACCCATGCTGTTTAATATTTTACTGGGAACGAAAATATGAAACCGTACCGTATCCGTAATCTGTTAAGTTACCAGTAACTAGTCTATTCTAATAACTATACTTGCTATTGTCCCATCATGATTAAATGATATTATTTAGGACTGTCTTTTTGATATGTTGAGAGAAAGAATAAAATATTTACTATTCATTTTTTATTTTATGTGAGCTTTATAATGTTTGATATAGCCTGCAAGACGTTTAGTAACTTTATTGTGAGGCGTGCTGTTTTGTTTGCTTTATAAATGTTTTGTTTCTTAGTTAATACTATCTTTATCTTATTTTCTTTTCTTATTTTTATATCAAATGATAACGCATTTTAATCAGTCAAACAGTTTTAATTTTGACAGTGCATGTAACTGTATAACGAATTTAATACTAAGTAGAATAATTATAATGTATATAATGAAAACACTCAAAACAAGATATTTATACCTATCACCCCTTGCATATCCCGGGACATGCGCAAGCATAAAATAATGGAAATAGAACTAATAGACAAGGGCGGCATTTTGTGCATTCGCCCCAGGCGGCACTTTGCCTCGCTACGCCACTGTATATAGGCTATTATTTGTTCATTTATGGGATGCATTGTAAGCCTATAATTGAAACATAATAGATCCTACTATTAAATTGGCTCTTCACATATTGACATATTTCATTTTATAATTTTTATGTTTAACCAACTATATGTACGTTGGCTCATATTCAAATTAAGTTTCTTTTCCTTTTCTTCCGAATAGTTCCGATCCTCTTATGACTTAATTTGCTCTGAAGTACCATTATGAGAAGGAGCAGCAAGATAGAATAACAGTTGTGTAGTGTGTCTTTTCTGTTATTTCATGGAGTTCTGTGATTGGTTGTAATATAATGTCTGTCGTCTTCGAGGGATTGATTATCTTAACATAATCTTGTGTAGGCTACTCTTACACTTCGGTTGTATTTGGAATTTATCAGAAATACCAAATAATCCGTAAATTTCATGATAAAGTGCTGAAAGAGAGAATAACAGTTGTGTAGTTGTATCTTTTCGGTTTAATACTTTTCACGAGGCACTGAGAAACGCTCTCCCCCCTTTCTCAGTGGGGGAGAGGGCGTTTGAGCAAGGTTCGCTCCCAGTGGGCGCCACAGAGACAGCAACGTCACTGCTGTGCATTGACTAGCCTAGTGGGATCTGCACATAGCTGTCAAAAATGGCATTGTGAAGTCAAAGGCTATGGC
Organism: Bimastos eiseni; assembly: GCA_959347315.1. Classification (NCBI taxonomy): domain Eukaryota; kingdom Metazoa; phylum Annelida; class Clitellata; order Crassiclitellata; family Lumbricidae; genus Bimastos; species Bimastos eiseni. Next base: position 5,747,015 of record OY365817.1, read on the forward strand.
TAAGCCGCGTGAGTTTGAAGGCACGGTCAACAAGCCACAAACCAACAGACCTAGTTAAGCCAGTCCAATTGCCGCATTAATTTCGTTGTTTCTTAGCTAGATGGCACGAGCGCAAAGGCTACAGTTACTAGGTTACAGTTATTACTTCCCTAAATATAGCTGTTATCGTATTCAATGTTTAGTTAAAGCCTGTATGATAGACTGGATAAGGATGTTCTGCTCGAGGAGCAGAAGCATGGATAGGCTAACATGAAAAGGGAAAGTGTATGGTCAGAGCGGGGGATGTTTTTGTCTGGCTTCGTGTGCCTGGGTGTAGGCTTGCCAACGAGCCATTCAATACTGCCTATGTGACAAAATTACAAATGCCTGGCTGTCAAAGTTTATGTGTCAAAGGCCGTTAATATGTCTTGGCTTAGCCTGCATACATCGCGTGTGAACTTATATTCTTAGATGCCCGATGCCGCCCTGTCAGTTATTCAGTAACCGAGTTTCTATGACTGCCTTAACAGGCTAAGCAGGACTTGTTACTAATAGGCTATAGGCCAGTTGACACGAAATTTCCAACTGTCGGTAAAACAAACTTCACCTTATAAAACAAGGAGTAAAATGTTTCCTTGAATGAGTGCGTGGACCACCCAGGTGTCGTAGGAGCCGTGGTTCAGTAGAAGATCTAGATAATAAAATTATGAAAGAAAGTGTGGAGCCGTGGACCAGAGATGGATGAAGGGATGTCGGATTACTCTGAGGACAGCGACTCGGAACTGGATGAAATGTTTATACGGGAAAATGTTGAAGACAAAGACATAGATGATGGTAAGCTCATTATTCGTATTTGTGTCATCTTTCCATGGTAATACTAGTAGATAGATGAATTTCATGGAGACAGACCCTATAGTCTTTGGGAGATGATCGAAACTAAAAAACAGCGGATGTACCGGCACTTTGCAGGCTGTGATGGCACGCAGGCGCACACTAGGACATTCCGTTCCGTTAGTGCTCCTCCCTCTGAGCTGGAAGAGATCAGTTGGACTAAGACCCGGACGTTGGAGGCTAATCTATACCATGTGCACTTCAGGCTACACAGTACACACCCTGGAGGTGAGCTCAAGACCAAGGCGAGTAATTGCGAAGAGTTGTGAAGAGTGAAAACGACAGTAACACTCTTAATTGAGAGGGACACACCACTGATGATGACGATGATGATGATGACGATGAGTTGTTGACGATGGTGGTGGCGGTGGTGGTGATGATGATGATGACGACAACGATGATGTTGATGATGATGACGACAATAATGATTTTTCAAGTTCAGGCAGGCATGAATTTCGGTTCACATGCAATTCACAATTCATTGTGAAGATATGTTTGCATTTGCATTCAGGTACTATTAAGATATTTCCAGAGCACAGACCTGACTTTGTAGTATGATGGTGGCATCTGGTCACCACCATTTTCAAAACGGGTGGTGACGGACTGTCGGGGTACTAGCACCAATGAATGTGGGAAAAGACTTCTGCACTCGTTATTTATGTTGTAATGTTTGTGTCTAAGGAATGGGATCCTTTAACTCAAGGACCTATACAAATGAGTCATGTAATTCAATCTCCAATCTCCATTCCATCCCCTCTCCACTCCCTCCCCCTCATCTCCTCTTCCATTCTCACTCATTGATTCCTCTTTCCTCCCTCCCCTTCCCCCTCTGTAGTGGATTTTGTTGTCCTGCACTTCAAGGTCACTCACAGATAACAACAGTGTGCTTATTCTGTTTAGGACAATGACATCACACTGAGATCCTTGAACATATTTTTCTTATACATATCAAGACACACATTACTTCCTCTCCCAGCTTCAGTCCCTATCAGTCAGCATACCATGAAAGCTACTCCACTGAAACTGCTCGTCTCTACACTGGATAACATCTTCTCTTCTGTTCCAAATAGTAAAGCCTGCCTCTCAGGTATGCTTGACTTCAGAGCAGCCTTTGACACTGTAGACCACCAGCTACTCTTTTCATGACTTACCAAAGACTTCAGTGTGTCTGGGGCTGCATTAAACTGGTCAGCTTCTTACCTGGTTGAGGTAGGCATTGGTAAGACTGATACTTATTGGCCTTTATAGGCCTTTTATTTATAAGCTAAGCCTGCTAGGGTTTCGGGACTTTGGCACTCGCGTGGTACCCTGTGGCCCGCAAGCTCTCACTGTATCACTGAAGTGGCCCTCAGTATCCAAAATTTTAGGGATCCCTGATTTAAAGTAAGTAAAATATATTGTATACATACTAATAAATGGAAAATTGTGCTTCCAAAGCATTTTCTTCTCCAGAGTTACATTTAAAATTTAATTTATGTTTTTGCCAAATACTGTTTTAGTTTTCATTTGATCTATTTTCATTTTGTCTCAGTTTTTATTTTATTTACTGCTACAAATTTGAAATTTCTATTGCCTATGTTTTTTGTTTTAGTGTTCATTCTTGTAAGGACTGGGTTATAATTTGAATAATTGGATGTCAAGTACATTTTATAGAGGCAGGGTATGTTGAACATTGATTTTACATGGTATCCTATTGCAGCTAAGACCATAAATGAAATGTTGGTCTTCATGCAGAGGTCTTGAACTTGACCTATGGTTTAAATGTCGCTGGGCTTTTCTAGCGTAAAATCAAAGTCTAAAACTGAAAACTGGTGGTTATGCTGCAGTGCATGTCAAATAACTGTTGTCAGCTTTGATGATTGAATCAGTTTATAAATGAGACATTTTATAAGTTACCTTAGGAAGTGCAAAATGTTTTATACCTCTTGCAATTGCAAATAGTGAACAGAAACAGAAGTTTATTGAGTGGACATTTGAGATAAAATCAGTAGCAGATGCAGTCAATGTGTATTTGAGCATCTGCATATTATTGGTCCAGGTGTTAATCTGTTTGCTTTTTGCGACTCTCTGTCTGTCTGTCTGTCTGTCTGTCTCTCTCTCTCTCTCTCTATCTCTCTATCTCGCACATGACTTTGATCATTTGATTTCAGTCATAACATTTTATTTTTTCTGATTCGGTGTACTATTTTGGTGTGCTGCTTGCGATACAGGTTTGTTCAGTTTCTGACTTTAACCAAAAAATCTTTCTATTGATTGCGTGATACATTTTTCACAGAGAACTGAGAATTGAATGTTTAAAGCTAATGTTCAAAGTTAATCGTAATATAAGTTATTTCATTAAGAGTTAGTTCAGTGAAATCATTCACCATCAGGTGACAATATACCTAGATCTTGATCAGCATTGACATATAATTATAATATGTCACTCTTGGGAGCTTCTAACAGGCGGAAATTCTAATTCTAATGAGTTATATGTCACTCTATTCAAAATCATCTTAATGTGTGAGAAATATGACTATAGTCTATGCAATTTGGAACTTAGAGTTTAGATGCTAGAAGAACACTGCATTTGCAGCCACAGTATTGAAAATTGTAGAGTCCTTCTAGGCGTCAAGTGTGAACCATAGTCATATTGTAGCAAGCAAGATGAAGTTTTGTTTTATAGTAACCTAGCCTTACGACCAAGCTTCACCTGGAATTCAATTCTTAACGCAGCGGGTTCGTCTCTTCGCCCCTATGTCTTTCATACATGAGAGACATGCATTGTATAAGACTCCAATTTTTTTATACTGTTTTATATTTTTAAGGCTTTTCTAGCAAGCATGATTTGTAGATTGTAGAATCACACAAAGTGAAGTTTATTTGCCAATTATCATAATTACACATACATTTCAATTGAAAGTTGAAATTCTAACATACCTACTGTGAGTGAGTATCTAAATGCATTTGTGTAGGGCTGTATGCAAAATAAGCAGCGTTTTGGTGAGGGCTCAGCTGTCGATCACGTGACTGTTTGACTGGTGTGAATAGGTCACCCACCATCTTATGACTCCCCACTGAGAATAACATAGAAACACAACATAGAACTTTTTTGTATTCTTTCAGTAAGCGATTTTAAAGCCAAAAAGAAAACGAACGTTAGAAGAGGAGAAGAGGACCTTCAATGTGAAATGTCAAGTCACAAACCACATAATAGGGTTACCACCCCAATGTAAAAACTCATTGGATTTGCATCAATCCCAAGACCCAGCTTTGGCTGGGAGGAGGCAGCTGCCCTTTGCCCTCCTCTGTGGCTATGTTAATGCCTCTGATGCTGAGAATAAAGCTGCTAATGCTTTATATCTATGATATCTATCTCCATGCAAGTGTAAGCGTTTGCTGATGCTTCTTATTTTTCTATCAATATTGATTAGAATTAAATGATTTACATGTCAGCCTAGTGTCACATGAAAGTCAGATATTCGATTTGAAAGGTCACTGCTATTTTTGACTACTTTGTTGGTGATTTTATGTAATTTGTAGCGTATTTGTCTGGGATAGTTCTATGATGCTGTTCCCCAGTCATATGCCAAATTTCATCTGAAAATATGAATGTTAATTGCTAGGGAGATAGTTGTGACACCATGGATCTCATGTTTATCATTCACATTTTAAATATTAACAAGAGTGACAAGTCATTTCAGTTAGAACTAAATGCATCATTGATTTTAAAAAATCCAATCAATGTAACGCTAATTTTGTCAAAACCTTTAACAAATTTTAAAATGTTATATATTGCCAATTAAATTGAATTCATCAGAATTGCTCATGATTCAATAACACAAAATTAAAATCCATTTTTTTCAGATATATGCGAAAATAGTCAAAGAAAGATCTGGATGTACAGATTGCAATAATTGCAAAGCGCTTTTTTTTAAAAAGAGAGAAAAAACAATGGCAAAACTTTAATGCTCGACTTTGGAAGTTTTGGATGCCATGGCAATTATATCTAGGGTCAGGGATGAGACCAAGGTGTAAATGATAGCACAAATGGTGACAGTAGTCGCTGATGATGTTGTCATTATAATCACCATCATGTATTCATAGTTGAACATTTATGAAACATGGCAAAAGAAAACTGCTCAGAGACACTGACTTAAAAAGCTGGATTTGGTTATCATTCTATGTTTATGAACTGTGAGCCCCAATTTGAAAGAGACCAATGCAATGGTCTTTTGATTAGATATATTGTGGCGTTTCTTCCATGCCGCCATGAGCTCTTTGATCTGCCTGCTATGTCTATTTGCCGCTAAGGGTCATCGGGTCTGTCTGCGGCTATGGGTTTTTTGATCTGCTTGCTGCTATGGGTCCCTTGTAGGGCATAACCGAGTAGACAATTTCCACTGAGTCCGAGTCGAGTATTTGGATGAACTATTTGCCGGGTCCGGGTACGAACCGAATAGTAGCGGCAAATCTGGTCAGCGAGTAGTGGTGGAGCTGGTCTTGAAAATTTGGTACGCATTAGCAAAAATTGATCTTTCTTTTGGTTTGCAATTGCGTATTTTGCTTCCATGCAGCGCTGCCTTTACCAGCGAATACCATCTGTAGGCAAGTTTAGTTAAGCTTAGTTAACCTGCGATGTGCACAGCTACGGAGAACTATCTATAGTCAACGCAGAGTCTTTAGCAATATCCTTCATATAACGTATTGTCGCACTCTAAGCTATAACAATATATTTATTATTTAACAACTTTATTTGTGAAGAAACTGTAAAACCTTGTTATAAAATTTGAAATATGAAGTTATCAATGACGTCTTTACTCTCTACTGTTTACCGGAAAGTGGGTGGCGCCAATTCAAGTGGGAAAATTACTGATTTGGTTGCCGCCTGTTGAATGCAACCAAAAGATATTAAAATGTATAAACTAACATCACTATTCACTATTCTATTTGTCAGATATATATAATATAATCAGATGGGAGCATCTAACATGATATTCAACTAGTTTTAGATTTGGCCAAAAAGAGAGGAGTGTTTAGCCGAGTGTCTAAGGATTTCATATTTGGTGACAGTTCAAATTGGACATCATATTTTAAGAAGATGACAACATAATCTGCCAAATGCAACTCAGCTGAAGTGATGGAAGGAAGTGATTGTGAATCAGAACGAGTAACCAAGACATCCAAAGTGTAGCCTTTTTTATGTGACCTATGAAACATTATTATTATAGGCCTAATTATTGTTACTGTGCTCTTATTAAATGTCACTATGATGATCAAATGTAAAGGTGCTGAACAATAGTGAGTTAGATGTTTGCCCTAGGTTTGTACATGTACATAGGAACTCTCTGATGGCAGAATCCAACCAATGTGTAACTTATTATAATAATTTTCATTAATTGACCAGAACCCTGGACATTTGCCTTTGCCCCCTCTCAGTTGGCCTGGCAAAGCATAAGCCACACAGGGAGATATCATATAATATTTTCGTTTTTATTGATTTAAACTGATAAACTACAGTATGATCATATAATATATATGGATCCGTCAGAAGTCGCCTCAGTCATTCACTTCAACAGATAATGACGTTATAAGCACTATTTGGATAGCATTTGCCTCGTCAAATATTTTATGTGCATACAAATGCAAATTAGCTGTAAATTTGTTTAAATCATGATTCCTTGTTTGTCAAACTTACTTTATTTAAAGTTCACCAGAACATCACAATTTAAACGTCCACAATGGAAGTCCAGTCCGATTCATCGATTATTTATTTAAAAAAATGACAAATGTATTTGTTAGTTATTGCAAGTATAAAAATTCATTTAGGTAATTTCTTATTACATGAAAATGTGGGGCTTCACATGTGGAACAAACAGTACCTGGATCCAGTTGTGGCAAATATAGACAGTAGTTTGAGCATCAAAAATGTTACTTTTCGTTCATACTTCCACTTGGCAACGTGGAATTTTTAAAATACATGTATATATTATTGAACTATTTACATTTCATTTTCCATCAACCAAAAGTTGCACATTTTGGAGAAATTAATTTTTAAAGTTAAATGATGCCTTACTGATATTTATTTACTGATTTATCGCAATTTTCGAACTGAGTTTACTTTTAAACCGTATCCAGATGCTTTCCAACTTCTGTTTGTTAACATTAACTGCTACAAAAGATTTACAGATAAGCTACTCATTGAGAAGGCTGAAAAATGCATGTCAAAATCGAAAATACATTTGCAAAGTTCCGATGGAATAGATGCAACAGCCAGTTATATTTCAGCCATGAAAATAACACGCCAGTCTGTGACATCAACATCGACGCTTGCTCGTGTTAGACGCAATGAAATTATTTTACCAGAAGAATGCATTATATGCAAGCAGGAAAAATATATCAAAGAAAGAATTTCACAAAATCGTGTGAAAGAATAGTTGTCAAATTGCGAACTACCATCAGGTAGGCTTACTCCATAAATTGTATATATTTTTATGCCTATGTTTTAAAATGACAGCCTTTCCTTACTTGTTACTACAAAGCTTGTAAATAAATTCCGTAATTCTTGGGCATGATTTGAGTAAAATGCATATTGATTCCAAGCGTTAATTATTTTAAGTGGAGGATACTTTTATTTGTCAAAGAAAAGAACCTCCGTTAGCATTCAATGTAATGTTGAACTTCTCTTACGGTAAATGGAGATCCTACTAGAAAGGATGCTTAGTTCTGAAGATAGACTGTCAAGACAGACAAGGCCCTCTTTTCTGAGGTAACGACAAATGACACCCACATTCTACACATTTGACTCCTGCTAGCTTAGCGCAGCTACAGCCTTTGTCAGAGGCTGCCTGACTTTTACTCTGCCAGCAAAATATAACCATAAATTTATCCCACCAACACTGTATCAACAATCAGAATAATCTGGCCTGCAATCTTTTTGCCAAATATGACTCTGTTGCAGTCCAATTTTGCTGTATGCGGTTGACGTACATCGTCTGCTTTTGCCATGAAATGAATATATTATTTTTGTATTTGCTTTAAAGATTTATTGTTAGCAGAACTATCAAAAGAATTCATTTTCACTTATGTTTCAGGCGAATTACTTCTAGAAGCTGCCTTGAAACGCAATGATGAGCCTTTACTTCTCCAGATTCGCGGAAAGGACTGTGTAGCAATTGAAGTGAGATGCCATAGATCATGTCACAAAACCTACACAAGTTCTGTTTTAATGAATGAAAGTAAACCATTCGATTCCTCACACGAAAGGACTGTGTATGACGGAGAGTGTTTCCAGAAATTGTGTGTACTTATTGAGGAAAAAATACTGCATGAGGGTGAAATAATTTGCATGGTTAAACTTTGTGATATCTTCAACAATATGTTAAAAGAAACAGATTCTTCTTTTGTGGGAGTGAAAACTTTCAATTTGAAGAAAAAGCTGAAATCAAAATATCCTCAGTTGGAGTTTTCTCGGCCATCGCTACGTAACCTTAGTGAGATTGTGTATGTTTCGTACAAAGCTACATCCCTAATTGATCAGTGGAATTCTCAAGAATCAGATGAATCAGAGGAAAGTGAATTTGAAGGCCATACTACTGCTGATTTAAAGAGAAAGCAGACAGATGTGTATTGCCATGAATCGATAAGGAATATGTACGAGCAGCACTGGTAACGAATCTGAAGATGATTCTGATGACGAATATTAAATTTCATGTTCATTGTTCAATGATAGTTATCGACATAGAAAATCCTTATATTATATAAAATATTGAACTTTGTCCTAGATATTCAATGTCATATATTCATATAATGTTTAATTCTTGTTTCCTCTGATTTCTTGACATGACTGGAACTCATAAATACTGATGAAGAATGTTAAATTTCATGTTCAATAATAGTTATTGACATAGAGTATCAATTATATCAAATATTGAACTTTGTCCTACATATTCAATGTCATGTACTCCTAAAATGTTTAATTTTTGTTTCTTCTGATTTCATCTGAGTTCTTGGCCTGACTGGTACTCATGTAACATCATGTCATTATCTCGCTGCAAAGTAAATTTCAAGGTTAATGACATGTTTGATGATATTCTGAATGTCTGTTTTGAGGCTTGTATATAAAGTGTTATAAAAAATTAATGTGCAAGTTTTTTTTTGATGGAATTTTTTTTACATGCTCAGATGACTGTCTTGTTATTAAAAAAATACTTTCCATGTTGCCAATTTGAAGTAGGAAAGGAATTTACAAATTTCAAACTACTGCCTAATAAGTTGAAATAACATCCAAATACTAGGATTCGACACTTGGTGGAAAAGTCTACCTGGCTGACAGATGCAACAGATGATGACACGTTTAAAAGGAGTTGAATTTAACTGTATAGCAACCTGGAGGGCGCCCATCTGTACTGCTGCTCAAATTTACCAATGCCACCTAGTGAATGGAAGGATCAAAGTGAACTCTTTATGCTATCAGCTGGTATCAAGCCACATTCTTCTGATCTTCCTGCTAACGTGTAACCATTCATGATTCATGTCATGGTAACCAAAAAAATAAGGAAAATGCGATTTTGTTGCACAGATTTTGTTTTAGACTACACACTTTCCACTTGGTTCACTACTTCTTGATCGCTCTCTAGATTTCCTTTTGCTTCTATGGAACTGTTACTGTACTGTTTTTAAAAAAAAGTTTTTAAAATTTACTAACAAACTTTTTTTGGCAGTTTTATTCATGGCAATTAGATGAAAATGTTTTCCCTTAGTATAATTATAGTGTGTGTATCAATAATAATGTAAGCTGAGTGTGGATAATTATGAGATAATTATGGCAGAGGGGACTAGTTTCGCCATTGTGGATTTATCTCCATTTTCTAATGCAACACATCTGAATGAAATCAGATCTGTGTAATTATGTGATGATTTGTTTTATACTGCAGTAAATGCTGTCCAAACTGAAAAGGACCCTTTCAGTTATAGCCTACTTTGTAGTAGTCCTGCTCTTGTATCACGGCTATTTATATTTTGGACTATTGTCAAGAGTTACTAAATTCTTCAAACATCAGTTCCACAGATTCAGATAGATAAGTATGATTCTCGAACTTATAGACTTATTCTGTTCTATGAATTATATTGCTTTGTTGGACATTGCTGGTGATATAAAGCATTTTCATTTAACATTATTGCACATTTGAAGATTGGATTGCAAGGGAGCCTCAGCCATTTCAAGGCACGTTTTCAGAATTGCTGCTGTGATTGGCTGTGGACATAGCACCTTAGTCGTCGACTTGGATTGGAAGCGCTGCTGATTTGAGCGACGCTTTAAAAATATTCATTTACAATAATATTACAATTGCAATTTACAATTACCCTATAATCTGAGCATGAGCAGAAGTCGTTTAGTTACAAATTACAAATACTACTGGATGAGGATTTATACCTTTATAGTTGTTTAATACTGTCTAAATTCACAGAGCTATATGGTACTCACAAATAGGACTTAAGAGAGTAAACTAAAACAATACACAAGTGATGATGGTCATTTAGTGCTGTCAAGACAGTGCTACTGGGTAATTAAAATGGGGGTTAGCAGATGGCAGAGGTAGACAAGACTTGGGTGATGGAAGAGTACTCACGCACCTTGTGAACTATATTCCTCTACTATGTAATTAATTTATTAACAATAAGACAAATAAGTTGGCATTGTTACCTGATGGACATCAACTAGTGTGATAAGGGCATAATTAAATGATGGTGCATTGTTCCAATGGTGCTATTCAATTCATTGGATGAGATTAGATGAGGTTTCATTGGATGACAATGCCCGCTCCTCCCACCTCCCTCCTCCCTTCTCCTCCTCCCCCCTCCTCCTCCTCCTCTTCCTCCTCCTTCTTCATAGAGGTCATCATTTGTTTCCTTGTTTCCTATCCTTGTTGTTTTGTCTGCTGTAGACCAAAGACAAAATGCATTCAGTTTAATTAATTCTGAATAACTCCACACATGTTAACTTTCTGTATTTTTTAACCAACTGTTAAACTGGCTTCTTTGCTACTTGCATACAGGCATAAATAGAATCACGCTATGGACAAACATCATTTTTTTGGATATGGCAAGAATGCATTGAGTGGAGAAGTCTTATGTTGAGAAGTTTGTGTCATTTACATGATTTGTAGAAATTATTTGTAGAAATGCGACGAGCACGAAGCTTAGTTGGTCTTCATCATCAGAATCATCATGAGGAAGATGAAGGAGATGCTGCTTGGATTGGACCATCCTCCTTCTCTTCACCTGCTGACAAATTATCATGTTAGTACTACTTTTGTTTTAACAAGATTCCAATAATTATAAATAATAATAATAATACAGTTATTTTAATTTCAAACAGTATGATTACAAATATAGCATGAATGGTTGATGACAAGTTATTGCAGTCGAATTTAACTGTTGGTAATCAAGCTAAATGCCATCACATTATAGATCTGATTTAACAAAGCAGCATTGAAAGTTGTTTGGACGATGCGTCCATAGTAGACACTTTGATTGCTCAGAATGTTGTGCAATTAACAAATGGTTTGCAAGATTCTGTTAGAGGATAATGTAATTTTAGCAAAATATGTTATCTTCCAAAATAACAGAGCAAAATGACTTCCTTGCGTTCTCATCTTATGCCCCCCTCCCCCGTCACACCAGCTAGTTATTAATCATATAGTAATTGTTCTGTATAAAATTATTAAACGGTTCCCTATTATGTTGAGGACAGACACAAAGGTTTCAAGAATAGAATAAATATTACACCCAGAATAGCAGAGGATCACAGAACCTGTAGAAAGAATAGAAAGAGGAACAATGGTTACACCAGAGAAACAATGAA
>OY365817.1:5763730-5957269 GCA_959347315.1 Bimastos eiseni
CAGCGGTCGAAGCACGCAGTGAATCCTCCCTCTGGCGACCAATATGTTAGTCAGGCACAGTTTTAATGTAACTGAAGAGGAAGAGGGGAAAAGGAGATGGAGGGAAGGAGGGAAGGAAGTGGCACGATGGTTGTCCTCCCTCCCTCTCTTGTGTTACTATTACTGTACATGGCCTACCAATCCTTTCACCTGTACCTTCTAGGTATAAATCGACATTCCGACTCTGACTAAATATGTTGTGACATGGACAGTTTAGCTGCTGCTACTGCTGCTGCTATGCGGAGATTCTTACTTAATGGCTGGTGCTGTCCTCCAGGTAAAGATCGAATGTCATCGTTTGTTTCAATACAGAAGTTTTAATACGTTACTTATAAAATGATGTATATTGCATATGCATGTAGACAATCTTACTTGATCTGTAAGAAATTGTTCTAAAACTGGGTCTGGCTTACTCTTGTTGGGCACAGTTTTACTTGTTCTGGTTCATGGTGATATTCCACTGACACGCACACACACACATGCACACACACACGCACGTGGCTCAGTAGGACAAAGCGAATCTCAAGTCACACCACACACTTTGCCATAAATTAGTTCGAAAGGTGTTTTAGGTTGAAATTGTGCATATTTACAGTCTAAATTGTTTGGTCAAACATTTCCTAATCCAGCAGTTCCCAACCTTTGTTTTTGTTGTACCCCATACTAAAAAAATATTAATGTGCCTACCCAGGCCCGCAGAGAGAGGGTCAAGGGGGGCAATTGCCCAGCAGTCCGGCAATGATTGGGCCCACAATCAACTTATGAAATACAAAATACTCAAGTTTTATAAAATTGTATGATTTATTCCTTTTTTAATATAATGTTACTGACACTTAACTACAGTCAGTTCAAACACCAACCGTCTGAATATTACCTTAATTCTCATTTTATTGCTGTGGAACTCTCCAATGTTCGTCTAAAAAAGAACTTTTTCTGTTAAATTAGGCATAGGCATAAAGTAAATAAGTTTAATTTCGTTTGTAACGATGGAATATAAGCACAAATCTGGAGCACATCAACGAGGAGAAAAGCCAAGTCATTTGGAAGGCAAAACTCAGTAGTCGCTCATTATTTCCGTTTGGAATTTTAAAGAAGACAAATCATAATCACTTCTATATACCTTGGTTGATTCTAAGGAATTAATCACTTCTATATACCTTGGTTGATTCTAAGGAATTAATCACTTCTATATACCTTGGTTGATTCTAAGGAATTAATCACTTCTATATACCTTGGTTGATTCTAAGGAATTAATCACTTCTATATACCTTGGTTGATTCTAAGGAATTAATCACTTCTATATACCTTGGTTGATTCTAAGGAATTAATCACTTCTATATACCTTGGTTGATTCTAAGGAATTAATCACTTCTATATACCTTGGTTGATTCTAAGGAATTAATCACTTCTATATACCTTGGTTGATTCTAAGGAATTAATCACTTCTATATACCTTGGTTGATTCTAAGGAATTAATCACTTCTATATACCTTGGTTGATTCTAAGGAATTAATCACTTCTATATACCTTGGTTGATTCTAAGGAATTAATCACTTCTATATACCTTGGTTGATTCTAAGGAATTAATCACTTCTATATACCTTGGTTGATTCTAAGGAATTAATCACTTCTATATACCTTGGTTGATTCTAAGGAATTAATCACTTCTATATACCTTGGTTGATTCTAAGGAATTAATCACTTCTATATACCTTGGTTGATTCTAAGCAGACATGAACATAACCGAATGGACGAAAATGAAGTTAGTGGTTGCATCATAATTCCAAAATGATGACAGTATGAATCATTTTGATGAAAATTCTGAAATTATGGGAACTGTAGAAAGGCCTGAGTTTAATGTTAGCGCTCTGCCTCCTGAGCCAATACATACACATACGATAGCAACTGTAGGCTATTACGAATGGTCATCCTACAACCGGACTGTTTCCATGTGATGGAAAGAGCCCTTTATTTGCAGCAACGGATTACCACTGGACCAACTAGAAGCGGCAATAGTTAGATTTTTTAAATGTAAAAAGTAAATGATATCAGGCCAGTGGACTAAGGAAGAAATGTTTGATCATTGTGTTATACTGTCATTCAAGTTTAAACTAATACACTAAGTTAATACTATTTATATATTTTCATTTTTTCATTTTTTTGATTGTTCTGGTTTCTCTTCCTATGATGGGCCTAATGTCTGTTAAAATTTGTAAATTTAAATTCGCAATTTCAATTTTTGAAAGGGTGACATAAAAATCTTGGCCATGGGGTGGTAAGGTAAATTGCTAAATCCGCCCCTGGTTACGATAAAATACCGGCTCACGAGAAAAGCGATGGACATAAGATTTTTAAAAAATGTCCTTTGTTGCTCAATGATACATGTTGTTTAGAGGCCCGTGACTGTTCTGCACAGGGGCCCAGAATTTCTCTTGGCAGCTCTGTGTGTACCTCAACAGAAAAAACTTGTCAGACACATTCTTTGATAATTTATTTAATTAGAATAGAGTCAATAGACAATGGATTATTGTAATTAGAATATTGGCTATATTTATGTTAATGAATTTTGCTAAATTTGTTATATTAAAGTAATTATTGTTTTACAATGTACACAAGTAACACAATAGGAGTTATTTTATTGAAAATTTTCTCCTTTTAGTTTTCTTCTTGTCGAAGAACATGAAAATAGGCTAATAGCCTCTAATTAATCAAGTCAACATGGAAGTCTCATATTTTTAATGCGAGCACGGGACTTGCTTAGATTTGCACAATTCTGCAATGTCAGGCTTTATTAATGTCAATTTTAGACATAAGTTTCGATCTCTAATTGCTTCTATTGCAAGCGTTGCAGAGAATCCAGTTTCACAGAGATATGATGTACTGAAGGAGATCAAAACCTTCACAGCTCTATCAGAAGATTTGATGCAGTCGCCTTTCAAAACACTCTCTCACTGTCAGAATTTGATGAATCTTAGCCAACCCAGATAGTGACAATTCTCCAGAGCCATTTTAAATGATCCCAAGGGATCATTGCTGCCTTGAGTAATAAAATAGTTACTTGATATTGTACGTAATTCAAAATTTCACAGTCACAATGCTTAATCAACCTAATGTGAACTAATGGAATGTTTAGGCCTATACAATCTATGTATTTAAACAGAATTTAATGCATTAACTTAATATCTTAACATCTGAAATCCTACTGGCATTCGATTTGTCCTTAACTTATGGTTAAACCCCGGTTTAACATGTTGACCGCTGGGGACGTGTATATACGTGTTGTGTATTGCATGTATTTACATACAAATCTTTATGGTCAATGTGTTAATACACAACTGTTATTGAGTGTAGCAGTTATGGGATAGTTATTCTTGGAAGCAGTTGCATATATTTTGTTGATTTGCAACTTTCCTCCACTAGTCGTGATCTGCTTGATTTAGCTTCCAATTTCTTGAGTGATTTTACAGTTACTGGATGTGATTGGTTTTAATCTAGGGACGAAATCTGTGTCGTCAGATGGAGAGCAGTCGAACAGTTCCATTACGATCCTCGAGGATCTTCAGTCGTCTTCGGAAGCATCTCCTACAACTAGTCGAACTATGAAATTCTGGAGAAGTTTTAAGAAGAAGACAAAGAAATTTCGGTCGTTTAGTCGCGATCGCGTTGACAAACTGAGGTCAAGTAGCGATGCCCTGAATGCAACTCGTTGGGATTCCTCACCAACCTCTCTAGTTGACATTCGTCTGTGCAATGGACACAAGATGGCTGCCAGTACAGATGATGACTCTGAAGTCAGACAGTCAACGCTTGACGCAAAATCCATTAAAGGTCAAATGGCGGCAGGCAATGATGATACCTTGGTGAGCATTAGTTGATACTTCATCGCTCATTTCTTATGATCCTGTTGATCCCTTAGGGAATTGCATCTTTTGCTCCTCAGTCTTTTCTTTTCTTATACTCCAGATACAACTGAAGTCCATTCAGTTCTAGTACTGTGATGGCATTGACTTATATGCAAGTAGATTGCTTATTTTAAGTCTTGTTTGTTAGAAGAAATTTACTCACATCAGAAGTTAAAGCGAGAATAATGAATTCAGAAATAAAAGCAGCAGCCTTACAATTTGGATGCCATCCAATTCGTGTATTGTGTGGATGAAACGAGGTCTTATTAAGAGGAAACATGTAAGAATTATATGTAAGGAATACTGACAATGACACTCATGCAAAGCTGCCATTTATTTCCAGCAAAATATTTAATTGCCAGTAAAAAGATTGAATCAGAATTTATTTCAATATCACCAAACAAAAGAAGTAATAGAAGCAGATGTAGAATAATTCAGAATGTGCAGTTTTTCCATACATGTTACAAAATAGACTAAGCAGCGTCATGAGTGACTGAACAGAGAAAGTGGCAGCACATGCCATCTAAATTAACAGATTAGACATGCAGTGAATTTACTAGAAGCAGGAACATGAATTATCAGTGGTTAGTAGACCACAGGAACCAGGCTTTAAGTGACATCACAAAGTTGAGTCACATGATAGCAGCAAAGGAGGGGTACACATATGCTGGATCCCTGCTTTCCATCATTCTCATACAACTTAGCAGACTGAAATTCATTTTTTTTGTTTTTTGGTGAAGGAACATTTAATTATCCAGAAAGTATCAGTTCATTTGCCAAACCAATTATTTAGCTTTTAAAAAAGATATTTGCTTAAAAGTATTGAGATGGTGCACATCAGCAACCAACCTGTCTTAGCAACCTACCTTAGCAACCTGCATTAGCAACCTGCCTCTGCAACCTAACTTAGCAATGTATCTTAGCAACCATCAGCAATATTTGCCACTTGCCTTAGCAACCCGTCACCTTAGCAACCCACCTCTAGCCCTGATCTGTCAAAGAACGTCCTGTGCACTGGCACAAGAGAAGTGACGAATTGCAATTACAGTGGTACAGCGTTGAACAGTGGTCAGTACATTGACTTATTTAGTGTGGTTTTACATCTTCAAACCTCTCAAATAAATAATTGCTGAGAAAGACACTTTCAAAACTTATGACATGCTCTGCAACAGTGTCTGGTGGAACTTCCTATGGAAAACTACTCCCCAAGATTGTTTTCTGGCTATGTCCTTTGTTTAGTATTTGGCAGTAGCAGTCAGTCAGATGAAGTGCTAGGAAGAGTATGTCGTGCAGTTTGCCATTTTGAACTTGTGACATTGTTTGGAAAATATTAGCATAAACCTTATAATTGCAATGACTTGGTCTTCTTATAGAACATGGAAATTCATCACTTCGTTTGGGCTGTAGGTGCCATCCAGTGAAGATCAATTCGACCCCCATCTCTGACACAGTATGACAAGAAATTATGTTAGGAAGGTAGATGGATACAAGTTCCCATTTACCTTCCAGAAACAATAAAGATGTTAGGCAAACTGTTTGTAAGAATGTAGGAGTCCTATATACATGTCTGTCATTTCATTCTGTTTTGTTTATTGAACCCATCTGTAGTTGCAACAAGTGAAGGCTGTTGACAGTAAGCTGATGATGTTGCGATCTCTGCCTTTCTTCGCTATGGATATTGTTCTGAAAGAGGGAAAGGATCTTGTTGTTCGAGACTTGAGTGGTTAGTAGTGAAAATTACTTTTGTTAATTTGCCATTTCATATGCTGCATACATTTTTTTGGCCTTCTCTCTCTCTCTCTCTCTCTCTCTACCTGGCAACTTATTAGGCGATTTTCAAATTATGAATTGCAAAATAGCATATTTTGGTTTGACACGCTCTTAATAATGACATAATAATATACATGATTTGATCTATCAGTTGTGAATGATGTTCTGCATCATTTGACTCTGACTAATCAGGTTCTAAATTTTATTTCTTTCCTTTGACCTAATCAGTTGGTTTGGGTAACTGATTAGGTCAAAGGGCAGAGCTTTTGATTTATGAATCCTTTGTGAGACCAGGAGTCAAAACCATTTGCCATTTGTCGGCTCCTAATTGTTGAGATAAATCCTGAAATAGGTCAGAGGGATCAAAAGCACAGAAACTCCTTTTATGGTATATTGCTGCAAACAACTATGTCTTCTTTCAGTATCTGAAATTAAAAATGTTGAATTCAAATATTTAGTTGGAGAAAATGACTTTTGGTGCATGTGTTGCCAATATTTGCATTGCTAAATATGCATGTTTTCAGAGGTGAACAGCCTAGATTTCTTCCACCTATTTGCCATAATTTGCAAAGTAGTGACCATATTTTGATGCCATGTGCTGTATTTCATACTTTATTGCCCAGCAAAATTGTGGAGAATTTGAGTAGTGGTTGCTAGGAACTTTTATGACACAAATATTCAGAAACTTTGACTTCGATTTTCTCAGTTGTCATGATTTTACTCATGAAAGAGTCAAAAGAGAATAACTCTGGTTAGAAAAAAGCTAGTTTGATTCTGTAAAAAGTATTTAGAAGCACATGCATCGTAGAATATGATTTTGTTTAAAGTGAAAAACGAAAAGTGATGGGTTTTGACCCATGGCCTCACATTTATTCTCTTTCTCTAGTTATCCCTCCTTAACTTAGCATAATCAGCCAATTCTACGGTCTTCACACCTTCATAAACGATCTTTTCAGGCACCAGTGACCCATATGTCCGCTTTCTGATTGGAGGGAAGCAATACTACAGAAGCCGAACAGTCTTCAAGAATCTGAGTCCGAAATGGGATGAGAGGTTTAGTCTTCCAATTGAGGATCCATTTCAACCGATTCAGGTCCAAGTCTTTGACTATGACCGTGGTCTTAATGATGATCCAATGGGTATGGCGTCTATCCATCCAACTCAACTGGACTTAAACATGTAAGAAGTACTTTGGAGCTTTCTTCCTGTCTCATTTACTTGTTAAAGTGAGTCTGTCTAACATTTGTTGTGTCAAGTTGTACCAAATCATGCATGAGCATAAGTCAATGTCATGCTCTCATACCCTCTTTGTTTTACAGATGCTTAGGAAGTCATTCCAGTTTTCGGTTTTTCCTGTTTTCATCTGCAGTTGTTAAGTGATGATCCTCTAGATTCCACACATCTGCTGCAGTATCTCCAGGACATACATGGCAAGTGGGTCATTTCTTTGGATATATTGCAGGACGAGAACCACACCAGAGACCCCCAAACCTCCCTCGACTGGAGGAAATCGATCGTGTTCAAGACCAACAGCATTGTTGGTCAGAAGAGCAGAAAAGGATCTGGAATGACTCAGTTAGCAGTTGATGAAGGCATGCTTCTACAGTGATGTGAATCAGGCTATGCTCACTAGTTGAGCATAGAGAGAGCTAGAAATAGATTGCAAGTGCCATATCAGGGCATTGTGTTCGAACAACTTCTTGCCTGAAGGCTACTTCAAAGGCATTGTGATTGGCCAAAGGACCAATATGCACAGGACTGGAAGTCCCCATGTTCCTTCATGTCAACAGTTTTTGGGCGATATTCAGGAACCTGAAATTTTAGATCTTTTCCAAAATAACAAGCTCATTCATCAACCTTTAGTCATGAAGCCAAATTTACGGATGACTACTGGGTTTGTCAGCAAAATAAAAAGAATTCTGTTAGAGGTTCAAAACCATATTTTCAAATAGAAGAAAAAATTAGATTGGGCGACATATGTGTTAAAGAGAAAAGTGTGTACATGGAAATTTGACGAGTAACCATTCCTCTTATCTAGATTCCTTGTGATTGGCCCAAGCGATTCCTTGGAAAATTTCCTATAATTATCGAATTAAACAAACATATTGAAAAGTATTGGTATTGGTATTGCAATCCTTTTTAATTAGAAAGTATTGGTATTGCTACTGCAATACTTTTTCCCAGTACTGTTAACAGCCCTGCTGGTTGCGCCCATGCTGATCGACTTATAAAGCACGCAAAAGAGCCAAGTCACTAGCTTAGATTAGAGCACATCAGATAAGATAAGTGAGATTAGATGAGATTAGATAGGATTAGATAGTGATTGAACGTTAATGTTTAGCGTTTGAGGATTGAGCAGGTCAAATGTTAGTTAAACTTTATAGCTTATTTTACATAATTTTAAAATTACAGTTGGTTGGCTAAGCGATGGATAAGTGAATGTTGTCAGTAGACCAGTTTTCATATTCGTATTTGGCCGAATAGTTGGTCCAATCATTCATATTCGTCCGAATAGTGAAATAAATCTATTCGGTACAGCCCTATCCACATCTCATAATTAAAAAAGATCTAGCTAGCATCATTCAGTGCAAATGACCATGCGTTTCCCAATAAACGTTGATGCCAAATCATTACAGAAAGATTCAATACTCAAATCATGCAACAAGAAGAATCTGAGGTTCTACAAATTAATTGGTCAAATAAATTAACTCAGCTACAATAGTTATCATAGTTGTTGCTATTGTATTATTTTTGATTGTGTATTAGAATGTTGAGATTATGGGATACAGGAAGTGTGAATTGTCATTGCAGACCAACCGATTTCAAGCTGATGTTGACTGATCGTTTGACTAAGCGAAAGAAAAGCACAGAGTACATGGGTTATCTGATGGTCAACTGTACCCTCATTCCCAAATCACAAGTCGACAAAGAACAGGTAGCATCTCTACATGTATCTGTCAGTCTGTTTGTCTGAGTCAGTCTGTCTGTTTGTCTGTCTGTCTGTCAGTTTCTCTGTTCATCTGTTTGTCTCTCTATTAAGATATAACTGGAAATCGCCTCGGACATTCACCTCAGCCGAATATTGGACTATTGGGAAATATTTGCCTTGGCAAATATTGCACTCGCAATTAGCTAAAAATAACTTTTTTGGTAAAATAATATTCTAACATTTTTTTTCATCAAATAAATTTAGGATCAACAGACTTACTTATAGGTTATTGATTAATTAAATGAGAACTTAACATTCCATTCA
Organism: Bimastos eiseni; assembly: GCA_959347315.1. NCBI lineage: Eukaryota > Metazoa > Annelida > Clitellata > Crassiclitellata > Lumbricidae > Bimastos > Bimastos eiseni. The sequence continues at coordinate 5,772,695 of OY365817.1, forward strand.
ATTTTCTTTAAAATAATTATGCTAATTTACATATTTTGATTTCTTTTGGTTGCATTCCCCAGGTGGCAACCAAATCAGTAATTTTCCCACTTGAATTGGCTCCTCCCACTTTCTGGTATACATTAGAGAGTAAAGACGTCATTGATAACTTCATATTTCAAATTTTATAACAAGGTTTTACATGTCTTCACAAATAAAGTTATTAAATAATAAGTATATTGTTATAGCCTAGAGTGTGACAATACGCTGTATGAAGAATATTGCTATAGACTCTGCGTTGACTATAGATAGTTCTTCATAGCTGTGCATGTGGCAGGTTAGCTATGCTTTACCTATGGATGGTACTCACTGCCAGTTGCTGGCCAGATTTACTGCTACTATTCCGTTCGCACCCTGATCCAGCAAATAGTTATTCCAAATACTCAGTGGAAATTGTCTGCTCGGTAATGCATCTGTTAAATCATGCAGTGATATGAATCTGAGGTGCAACAAATGTGATCATTTTTCATGAAACCAGTCAGAAGTCACATTTTATTAAATGTTTCATTTTGGTGTTTTATTGAGAAAATCCATTTTTCATCACTTTTGACATTTTTGCACTAATGATTAAACTAATCATTAATAAACATATATTGTTAATTGCTTTTGCTATAAAATAACACTAAATATTTTTAATGAATATTTATTGGAATCCACGCTAATTTCAAATTGGAAATTCTGCATTTTGATGAAATTTATGATGATTTTCTAGGTCTATTATGTCATTTTCCCATGCTTGCACCGCTACAATAATGGTATTGCCTGCAAGCTTAGCATCTCCTCTAGCCGTCATGTGTATCCAAAATGGACTAGCTTTTAATTTAAACCAATCATAGCTTGAGTAAGAGGTCATATGCAAAGAAATACCATTCTATGGAAAAATGATCAAATAATCCCACAAACTTTGGAAGCGATTTTCTCAACAGAGATTGTGAACATAGTACGATTTTAAATTGACATAACTTTTCTCAGGTATAAAATATAAGTGAAACAGAAGCAGTTCTGGAAAGCTAATAAGAAGGTCTATAATGTTACATTAAAAACCCATTTTTCAAATTTGGAAATATGTGACTGATTTCGTGCTGAGCCGTCACAAATAGTCTGCATTTGGCAAAACATTTGGTTGTTGTTTGCTTTCAAGATTAGAACAGCATGCCCTAGGTCTTCATACATTGGTCAGCATTCAATATGATACATGGATATGTCCACAACATTTACTCTTCAGACTCATTGAACTACCTTCATTTTGGTTACTTAGCCTTTTTATGTCTCTTCTATCTTACTCTTTCACCTTGTTTAAAAAACAAAGCTATGTATATAGTAATCATTATGCATGCAGGTGAAATGGTGCATATTTACAGTATGTGTCATGTATACATGTATGAAGAATGTTTGTTCTAGTGGTTGGCTCCTTGTGGTGACTTCTCGGGTGGAGAGAAGGATTTTTCGTTTTCGTTGGTTTTCATTGATTGGAGATACTCAAACAGTGACTTCTGCCTAGCAAAAAACAAGGATGTGGAAGTTGAATAGCCTCAGTCCTTTATGTAGAAGTCCTCTTGTGCTAAATAACTAAGAGTCTGTGAGCAAGAATGGGAGGGTTTAATGTAGTTACCGTTTAAGTAGCTAACAAAAGCATTGCACACTTGGCTGTATGCCATTGGTTATTTGTTTCATTATGTGTTTAGTCAATGGTTGTGTATCTGAATGTGTCAGTCTGTCTGTGTGTTTGTCTCTGTCTGTCGTCCTATCTCAGTACGCTGGTCGAATGGTCAAATTCGTGGAGCATAGGAAGAGACAGAAGACGCAGCTGTGGACGAGCATTGTGACGATCCTGTTGATCGATGGATCCAACCTTCTATCAATGGACGACAACGGATTCTCCGATCCATACGTTAAATTCAGACTGAGCAACGAGAGATACAAGAGTAAGGTGAAGACACAATTTGGCCAGTTGCTAATGGCAACAGTTGACCTTGCTGACATTTGTACTGCAGGTTTTCATTTATTGTAAGGTAATTAGTGAAAATGTCAGCGAGCGAGAAAGAAATATAGACTGTTAGAGGTTACTAAAATGTGTGAGAAAGTCACGCTCTGACAGGCAAAGGGAGAGCAAAAGACTCACAGACAGACAGATAAACAGACAGACAGACAGACAGATGGACAGACATACAGACAGACAGATGGACAGACATACAGACAGACAAACAGACTGATGGACAGACAGAGATTGACATAGAGAATGTGCTAACCTGTGATTTCTTTATAAGATTTCTTTTCTGTGTTTAGTATAAGCCAAAGACACTGTCTCCAAAGTGGCTGGAACAGTTTCACTTGTATATGTATGAAGACCAGACGAGCTGCCTTGAAATTGCCGTATGGGACCATGACACTGGAGGCCGAGACGACATCATGGGCAGGTAGCAGTCCACTCCACCCAACATCACCACACCTCCTCAACTTATTTTACCGGTCATTATTGCAGTGACAGTTGCTGTTATATCTTCTTCTAGATTCTCTACTTTCTTTTCCCCATCCACTACCTCCTACTCTTTATTTTCCTTCTACTTTTTCTCCTCCAGTTTCTCCTCCACTCCTTCTCCTCGTTTTTCTCCTCCTCTCTCTTCTCCTACTGTTCCGTTTTCTTCACCTGTTTTAGGGCATAACCGGAAATCGCCTTGGACATTTGCCTCAGCCGAATATCCCATTTTTTTGGGACTATTCAGAAGTATTTAACCTTGGCAATTATTACACAAAAATAGTTAGAAATAATAAAAAATTAATTTAATAATTTTTTATAAACATTTAACAATCTAAAGACGAAAATTAAAAATGCACGGCCGTGTTAGTAGCTATTACAGGCACAAAAATTTTTTATTTCATTTTGTGAAATGGCAAAATTGATGAAAGTTAAAAATTTTAAGCAAGTACCATCCGCTTCACCTGCGGATGGTACTTGCCGAGCCAGAGTTCCCACTACCATTCAGTTCGTACCCGGATCTGTCAAATTGTGCATCCAAATACTCAGATTCGGTACTCTGTGGAAATTATCTACTCGGGTTATGCCCTATCCTCTTCGTCCTCCTCTTTCTCCTCCTACTCTTGTATCTTATCTTTCTCCTCCTCGTCCTCCTCTACCTCCTACTCTTTGTCTTCCTACTACTCTTTCTTCTCCACTTTCTCCTCCCATCGTTCTCCTCTTCTTTCTCCTCTTCTCTCTTCTCCTCCTTGTCGTTTTTCTTCTCCTCTTATTCCTCCTTCTCCTGTATCTTCTCCTTCTCCCTGTTCTTCTCCTCTTCCTCTTTCTCCTCCTCTTCGTTTCTCTTCTTCTATTCATCCTCCTCCTCCTCATCATCATCATCATGTCTGAGCAGACCCAGTTCTAGACGTTTGGCAGCCCTAGGCAATGATACAGTTTGGCAGCCCATAGTATTATACCAGGGATTAAAATGAAGTCATTAGCACTTTTTTATTTTGGGTTGTTTTTTGCATTTTTCACTTAAGTGTTATATTATACACTGTGTCCCAATTGAACTGATACCCTTTTTGTTTTTACGAACAAAAATCCGTAAATTCTAAATGTTATTCAATAGCATTTCACAGACTGAAAGAGGGATAAATTACCAGTGTCTTCTGAAAATGAAATCAAATTCTATGAACAGGGTCCAAAGTTATGCACATTCAAATGTGGTGTCGACGAATAAAATTCTAACTATCCAACTTGTAAAAATTCATAATTTTTTTAACTTTACAACAGCGACTTGAAGACAGCAACATTTAAAATGGATCCGAGACAAATGTCCGCCATTAGCTCGAATACATGCTCTAAGGTAGGGCATAATCAAGTAAACAATTTTCACCGAGTACCGAATCCGAGTATTTGTTGTCATGATGTGTATAGGATTTCTAACGTCTCTTTCTTTACGGCCGATGATGCACCCATTTGACCGATCCTTTTCTTGTTTCCAGGATATTGCTTCCATTTTTTGCTCACTCTAATCGGTCATTTAATATGAGTGTATGCTGCTATTTTTCTTGATGTCAGAGCTGCCATCGATCTTTCTCTTCTGGAGAGAGACAGAACACATTCCATGAATGTGGAACTTGAGGATGGTGCTGGTTTCATCCATCTTCTCATCACAATAACTGGCATTGCCAGCTACCATTTCAATGGCACATCAACCACTGAAGGAAGCGAAAACTCGACGGACACTGTCCAACAGATGGTGAGTATTGGTTGACAAAGAGTCAAATACATCAGGAGTATAAACAGTCTTAGTAACAGTTTCAACAATTCAATGTCTAAGCCAAAGTTTCGTTCTGAATTGTCACATATCCCTAACCAAGCATCAGACCACCTATCAGAGATGATGAAGATGAAGCCAGGGCCGTTTATGCCATTTGGGGGTGAGGTGAGTGAGGTGGTTTTCCTTTGCCTTCCTTCTCAGATAATATTTATGGGTGATCAACTTGCCTAGGGTCCCTTAACAGTGACTCTGGTAGAGTCGAACCTACGACCCTCTGGCTACAAGGCCCAGAACATACTGCTATATCACCACAGCATCACTCACCCAGCAAAAAAGGTTTTAATATCCTGCTACTTGTTGGTGTTAGACGACAACAGAACAAGACAGACTGTGCTACTGAAAGAAACAGTTGCAAGCGGCAGTACAACCCTCTTCCCAATTATTATTATTATTCTTATCTTGATACGCCTAGCATTACAGAATTCACATTCACTTGTACACTCATGAGATGCTGTAGAAAGAGGTCCACATAGTGAGAAAGAACAAGGACAACCTTTCGTCTTAATCATGACAGAATTGAATGAGATGTAATAGGAATGCATGAAATTAAAATAATTTTCTCGATGATGATGATTGATGGCAAAGACAAGATGATGTTCTTCTCATCTCCATTGAGTCTCTCTGTAGGAACTATGAACGACTCCAAAGCCGGAAGTGGTGCATGTTAAGTGTGACCAGCTGAACGGCTTTGGGTTAGGCTTTAAACTCTGTTTGTGGGATATGTTTGTATGATATCCAACAGTTGATGGCTTTGGGTTAGGCTTTAAACTCTGTTTGTGGGATATGTTTGTATGATATCCAACAGTTGATGGCTTTGGGTTAGGCTTTAAACTCTGTTTGTGGGATATGTTTGTATGATATCCAACAGTTGATGGCTTTGGGTTAGGCTTTAAACTCTGTTTGTGGGATATGTTTGTATGATATCCAACAGTTGATGGCTTTGGGTTAGGCTTTAAACTCTGTTTGTGGGATATGTTTGTATGATATCCAACAGTTGATGGCTTTGGGTTAGGCTTTAAACTCTGTTTGTGGGATATGTTTGTATGATATCCAACAGTTGATGGCTTTGGGTTAGGCTTTAAACTCTGTTTGTGGGATATGTTTGTATGATATCCAACAGTTGATGGCTTTGGGTTAGGCTTTAAACTCTGTTTGTGGGATATGTTTGTATGATATCCAACAGTTGATGGCTTTCTTGTTCTCTTCTGTTAGGGTTTCCTTCAATCTTTTAAAAACTTGCGTGAAGTCGGTTGCCTTCAGGTCAAAGGTTAGGTTTCCTATGTTTACTTTTTTACATGAAGTTTTCCATGATTTAGTCGGTGTAATTTGTAGCTTACATTGTTGACTGCAACTAAAGATTGGCTGCTAATATAACTGACCAATGTGCAATCTAAGCTGTGCACATGTGCACACGCACAATGGGCCGTAAAGCCAGCACACACAGGAATTTAGTGTGTCCACACACAAAATGTTTTCTCCAGCCGGCTGCAGCCTGCCTTACTCCAGAAACTTTGGTTCCTTGGTTGACATGTTCCCTTATTTATATTTGTTAGGGGGTTATTTTAGGTTGATTATGTTTATACCAAACGTTATAACACTGTAGAACATTATTATGTATTATTCCAAGAAATGTATCTGTCAAATGTTGCAATACTATTGCTTCAGTGTTGGCATTTTAATAATGTTGTTACCTAAAAATGGCAAAACCCAGTTTAATGAAGGTTACAATCTAGAACATTTTCCTCAAAATGAATAAAAACATAACCAGATTAGGAATCAGTAAACAAATTTATTTCTTCTTTTATTTCATTGTTGTGTATGTCGCTAGAAGCGAGTGAGTGAAAATGAACGTAAGTCATATAGACTATGTTTACAGGAATTTAGACAATGTTAAATTTAAAGACTAAAATTAGAATTGTTCTGACTTTGTTGGTGTTTTGTTAGTAATCAAAGCCAAAGGTCTTGCTGCTGCTGACATTGGTGGCAAAAGTGATCCATTCTGTGTTCTGGAACTAGTAAATGATCGCGTTCAGACATGCACTGAATACAAAACATTGAGCCCATCTTGGGGCAAAGCATTCACTTTGTACGTATGAAAATAAGTCAAGATTTCTACTGTTGATATCTGTTTTGTTAATCAGTACTTATTTAGACCTTCTTTCATTGTTGATCATCTCAGCTTGACTGTATTGCTAATAGGCATTGTCTCAGATCCTTCAGATCAGATCCCTCAGATCAGATCCCTCAGATCAGATCAGATCCCTCAGATCAGATCCCTCAGATCAGATCCCTGAATCTTGAAAAGAGGTGCATCTCAGGTGTATCTATTGAGGGGTGCTGAAGAGTGTGCTACCTTTACATTTTGACCTTTCATGCATGTGATTTAGTTTCCATCAACCATTAATTGGGTCTTTCATCTGTGTTTTATTTGCTTGCTAACGGACTTTCAAATGTACTTTTTAGTGCAGTGAAAGACATTCACTCTGTTCTCGAAGTCTCCGTTTACGATGAGGACCCTGACAAAAAGTCGGACTTTCTTGGCAAAGTGGCAATTCCTCTGCTCAATGTTAGTCAACAATTCGACATCACCGTCGCTTTAGCAATTCCACTTGTTTAATTGTCAACAACTGATTTTCTTAAATTGGAAATGAGAAAATGTGAAGTTGTGTAGACAGTTGAAGAGTGTGAGACCATATTTGTGAGGAATTTTAGCATCTTGTTTTTGGTACTATTTTAAAGTATAATCAATCAATCAATCATAAATACTTGATATAGCGCCATTTCAAGATATCTACTCAGAGTAATAACATTTGTACTAAATGTTCTGGAATGCTTTGTAACAAAACCAGGGATGTGGTCTCGAGATCGCGATCTTGGTCTCAGGACTATCTCGAGGCCGGAAAACTGAGGTCTTGGTCTTGATCTCGAATACATCGGTATTGGTCTTGGTCTTGGACCATCAGTCTTGCTTGGTCTTGGTCTTGGTCTCGAATGCATCCTTGGTCTTAAAGGAACGGGGGTTTTGGGATTGGCCTCCGTCTTAGGTTAGCGTTCTTGTCATTTGGCGTGTCAGAGCAAGTTCTTTGATATTTGTCGGTTATTTTCAATTATTAGAGGCATCGGTGTTTAGGCCCTACGCGATTGTTTTCGATTTATGACGTGCTGACCATCTATAAATAGATGTTACAGTGAGCAAAAAATGCATTTGCAATGGAACCTGTCATTTCAAAATTTGCTTCACAAATTTCAAGGTTTTTGGAATAATCTAATAATTATGTGGTCGGCCGTGTGTAGTCACAATTAACCCACTATTCTAAGTACAAGTAGACCTACATCATTCAAACGGAATGTTAATCTGCTTGTTCATATGTCTTAAAGTATCTATCTATCATATACTGTAAGTAATTTATAGTGTGATATGCTCAGGCCAAAGCCAAGGTTTGAACCCGCAAAATTCAGACTGGCTGGTGGAACTGTTTCTGGACCATTATTAAGTCTAGTATTCTTCAGCAATAAAATTAATGTTTTGAGCATGGTATTCCGTTTTAGCATCCTAATAAATTGAATTGTTTATAAAAAAGAGTATCGGTCTTGTTCTTGGTCTTGGTCTCGGACCCACGGTCTTGGTCTTGGTCTTGGACCACCCGGTATAGGTCTTGGCTTTGGTCCTGGACCACCCAGTCTTGGTCTTGGTCTTGGACCTCTCGAGGTTTTGGTCTCATGCCCAACACTGAACAAAACATTCTAGCCCAATTGCTGCACATTAAAATAATTCCCAAACTGACAAACATTGCAGTCAGATAATAAATGGTTTATGTTTAACAATTGTTGCTACCTAAAATGAACTTCCAAAAGAAGTTCAATAAATGTTTCCATCAAGCGGTAGGCATCCAAATGTCATGTGTTGGTAGCACCTGGTGCAATATAAATAAGGTCTCATCAATTACAGATGAATTAAAACTTATGCACATTGTGACTGTATGAATAACAAATAAGGAGCAATTATAATTGTACAATTGTTGTTTTATGACACAAGCTCTAGCATTTGTAGGCCTTAACCTTCTTGCCCAGAGAAACAGATTCATCGCTTTGTGCATCCGCTATTTATTCCCCGAGAAACCGTTTTATTGGGTTTGCTACTCATTGATGTAATATTGCATAGGGAACTCAGAGGCAAAACGGTTAATGTAGTGATTCAGAGTCATATGGAAGATTGAAATAATTAGCGTCTCATTGAGATGGAAGTTGCAATTAAAAAATGAAATAAAAATTCTTTGCCTACTTGGACCACTCACTTTGAATTCTTTGCCTACTTAGACCTCTCATTTTAAATTCTTTCCCTACCTGGACCTCTCACATTTGCATTCTTTGCCTACTTGGACCTCTTATTTTGAATTCTTTGCCTACTTGGACCTCTCACTTTGCAGTTTTTTCCCACTTGGACCTCTCACTTTCCATTCTTTGCCTACTTGGACCTCTCACATTGCAGTCTTTGGCTACTTGAACCTCTCACTTTGCATTCTTTGTCTAAATAGACCTCTCACTTTGCATTCTTTGCCTACTTGGACCTCTCATTTTGAATTCCTTGCATACTTGGGCCTTCATTTTGAATTCTTTGCCTACTTGGACCTCTCATTTTGAATTCTTTGCCTACTTGGGCCTCTCACATTTGCATTCCTGCCTACTTGGGCCTCTCACATATGCATTCTTTGCCTACTTGGACCTCTTATTTTGAATTCTTTGCCTACTTGGACCTCTCACTTTGAATTCTTTGCCCACTTGGACCTCTCACTTTGCATTCTTTGCCTACTTGGACCTCTCACTTTGCATTCTTGGCCTACTTGGGCCTCTCAATTTGAATTCTTTGCCTACTTAGATCTCTCTCTTTACATTCTTTGCCTACTTGGACCACTCACTTTAAATTCTTTGCCTACTTGGACCTCTCACTTTGCAGTTTTTTCCCACTTGGACCTCTCACTTTGCATTCTTTGCCTACTTGGACCTCTCACATTGCAGTCTTTGGCTACTTGAACCTCTCACTTTGCATTCTCTGCCTAATTAGACCTCTCACTTTGCATTATTTGCCTAATTAGACCTCTCGCTTTGCATTCTTTGCCTACTTGGACCTCTCATTTTGAATTCCTTGCGTACTTGGGCCTACATTTTGAATTCTTTGCCTACTTGGGCCTCTCACATTTGCATTCTTTACCTACTTGGACCTCTCACTTTGAATTTTTTGCTTACTTCGGCCTCTCATTTTGAATTCTTTGCCCACTTGAAGATCTCACTTTGAATTCTTTGCCTACTTGGGCCTCTCAATTTGCATTCTTTGCCTACTTGGACCTCTCACATTTGCATTCTTTGCCTACTTGGACCTCTCACATTTGCATTCTTTGCCTACTTGGACCTCTCACTTTGATTTCTTTGCCTGCTTCGACCTCTCACTTTGCATTCTTTGCCTACCTAGACCTCTCATTTTGAATTTTTTACCTACTTGGGCCTTCATTTTGAATTCTTTGCCTACTTGGACCTCTCATTTTGAATTCTTTGCCTACTTGGACCTCTCACTTTGATTTCTTTGTCTGCTTCGACCTCTCACTTTGCATTCTTTGCCTACCTAGACCTCTCATTTTGAATTTTTTACCTACTTGGGCCTTCATTTTGAATTCTTTGCCTACTTGGACCTCTCATTTTGAATTCTTTGCCTACTTGGACCTCTCACTTTGAATTCTTTGCCTACTTGGACCTCTCACTTTGCATTCTTCGCCTACTTAGACCTCTCACTTTGCATTCTTGGCCTACTTGGGCCTCTCACATTTGCATTCCTGCCTACTTGGGCCTCTCACTTTGCATTCTTTGCCTACTTGGACCTCTTATTTTGAATTCTTTGCCTACTTGGACCTCTCACTTTCCAGTTTTTGCCCACTTGGACATCTCACTTTGCATTCTTGGCCTACTTGGGCCTCTCACATTTGCATTCCTGCCTACTTGGGCCTCTCACATATGCATTCTTTGCCTACTTGGACCTCTTATTTTGAATTCTTTGCCTACTTGGACCTCTCACTTTGAATTCTTTGCCCACTTGGACCTCTCACCTTGCATTCTTTGCCTACTTTGACCTCTCACTTTGCATTCTTTGCCTACTTGGGCCTCTCAATTTGCATTCTTTGCCTACTTGGACCTCTCACTTTGAATTCTTTGCCCTCTTGGACCTCTCACTTTGCATTCTTGGCCTACTTGGGCCTCTCACATTTGCATTCCTTGCCTACTTGGGCCTCTCAATTTGCATTCTTTGCCTACTTGGACCTCTCACTTTGCGGTCTTTGGATACTTGAACCTCTCACTTTGCATTCTTTGCCTAATTAGACCCCTCATTTTGCATTCTTTGCCTACCTAGACCTCTCATTTTGAATTCCTTGCATACTTGGGCTACTCATTTTGAATTCTTTGCCTACTTGGACCTCTCACTTTGCATTCTGTGATCTGTACATCAACATTCAATCGGGACAGACTAAAAATAGGAGTACAGGAAAATGACAATATATACAGAAACCAGATCAGCCATCTGAGATCTGTGGAGGACATTAATCTGATAGATGAACAAAGACAGAAAAGCGAAGACTGCGAGGATGGGAGAGCATGGATAAAATAAGTGAATGGTATTTTATGCGGAGGCAAAGGTGTAACCAGTGGAAGCAGGTGCACGGATAAAAATCTTGGCTGAATTTTTTATCTAGGAATCTTGGTGACTTGGGTGAATGTCTGACCGAAAGAGATAAGGAGACAAATAGCAAAAGCAGTGGGAGAAATGGTTGGTTTCAAGAAGTAGGTAGACTAATGTACTCAACAAGAAGAAAATCATTCAATGTTAACTATTCAATCTTTGAGAATTCATTCTTCGTTTGTTTTCGTTTCTGTTGGCAGATCCAAAATCGTCGGAAGCGTTGGTATCAACTGAAGGATCAGAAGCTGACAATGCGTATGAAAGGAGCCATAAAACTGGAACTGGGTCTCAGTTTTAATAATGTAATGAAGTGCTTACCAATTGTACTTAGCTAAGGCAAAGAAATTAATGCATTGCTAAGGCAAAGACATCAATTCAAGGTAGGGTAAAGTCAATTTATATGAGGCCTAGATTGCATGTTGTAAGGGGTGACCTAATGGGGAGGGAGAAGGTCATGAGGGATGTGACATGGGTTCAAAAGGATTGAGTGGAAAAGAGCAAAATCAGATTTAGAACAGTGCTCTTCAAAAGAAGGAAAGTCAACGGGGACCATTAAGGTGATTGTGCTCTCCTCCATTGGCGAATCCCCAGCAAACGTGGGGGGGAGCACAGAGTTGTTGTGCAAGGGCAGTTGATCGAAAAACATCAAATAGTCATTGACCATTGAGACAGTGGGTGATTAAAACACAAAAACTGAACATGGATTGCTGGGCTTTACAGCAAAATATGTTGTCAATATGTGCTTCAAACCCAACTCAATCACAGATGATGTCACCCAGAATGATCATGTCATGGACCCCAACAATACCAGACATGAGAGGAGGGAGTGTTCCCATTTATCTAACTACATAAATTTTTCTGATTAATCTCACCATATTTTTTCAGCAGACTGCAGGTATCTCTCTGACAGTTTGCAACACAACTTAAATCTTTAAAGCCGTTGATGAGTCACTTTGTGTTGTCATTGTAAATTTAAACTTTCGTAGAGATAACTGTATATTTTTTTACCAGATGTCTGTGTTAATCTTATGCTATAAATAATTATAAGTAGATTATTGACTCATCATGAAATCATTTATTGATGTGTATATTTCTACAGTTTAAGGCTGCAATTAGGACATTCAATCCAAAAGAAGAAAAATTTCTTGTTTCAGAGCCAAGATTTCGTGTATCGGTAAGTTTAAAATCTTCAGTGTTTCACGATTAAAGAGATGTTTCAAGCGACGTTCCGTATAGAATTAAACCTTTTTTACAAAGATGCCATCATCCACGAATGGATGTGAGCATTTCTCAGTACAGAGAGTTTCAGACTTTCAGTTGCTGACTTCCACGGGTCACCTCTCTAGTAAGTATGTTAGTAGTGCATTTCTTAAAATGCTGTCTGTCCATTAGCTAAGCAAGAAATTGTAGCAGTTGGGCTATGAAATGAACCAGTGCAAACAAATCTCAGGCTACTTGACAAATAATTTGGTAATTCCAATTAGGCCCATTCACATAAATTATTACTTACACAGTGAGGGAATGGGAGTTTCACATTTCTGAAATTTTGAGTCCGGGTGTGTATGACGGGGAAAGGGATCTCGAAAAATGTGTGTAGGCAATATAACTGTCTATAATTATGACATCCACATTATCCTAATTGAGACCTAAAGTTGTGGAATATTAAAATCAGAAAAACCAATGATTGACAGTATTCCTGCTTAATCAATTTTATGTAGCACGGAAACATTTTTACATATAGGTGTTGTTAGTGTTTTATTTTTCATAATAGTCAACAAATTTAAACCGAGAGATATGATGCTTAACAGAAATAAATTACTTCCAGTAAAATCAATGTCTTATAGATGTCTTTAGATATTTAACCTTTGTAAGGGAGGTTGGAGCTCAGATGTACATATGCATGGGGAGAGGTCCACAAAATGTACGAGGTGCAGTAGAGAGTCGGAGGTCTGAAAACAAATTATTTTTAGTACATACTATATGGATGGCCTTTAAAATAGTTTTTAAGCCATTTTGCAAATGAGTTGGTATCTTTATGTTTTAAGCCACTTGGCTAATAAGTGGGTCTTAGGTAGGGCTGTACCAAATAGGTGATTATCACTATTCCCCTAAGGTTGACTTATTTCCTTCTTTCACATTTGTTAAGAAATTAGATGTATAGCGTATTTGGCGCCATGTGTGGCTGCTGACAGTTAAATTCTACTCCTGTAATAATTTTTCATAATTCGTTCATACTGCACTTGTAATCATACTGCGGTGTTTCAGTTTTAAATTAAATGGAGAAATAAGTTTCAGTTAAATTCTGTCTGGCTATTTGCAAAGTTAATCAACCGAGGATTTAGATTTAAATTTCAAAGTTTGTTTACCTATTAGCTGGACTTGGTGCTGAGGGATACGTTTAAGCCCAGCTGAGTTGTTATACTTGTAAGTTCCTTTAAGTGTACACCTAAAACAAAGCAACACACACATACACACACTTACATGCAATGTATATATATATACATATATTGCTATGGTGTTGCACTTGAGTTGATATGTGTCATCTGTGAGCAGAATTTAAAATGAGATGAATGCCCAGAAATTGTTTGCACTTGACACTAACATTAACTATAGAAGATAGTTGTTGTTTAGGTGTCAATGTACTTGCCATGCATTGCATTGGTCTTTAATAATTGTCTACTTTTAGGTAATGAAGCATAACATTGACAGAGTGACAGGAATTGTTCGAGCGGCCATTGATGTGGGCAAATTCATCCATAGTTGCTTTGACTGGGAAAACAAAATGCGCAGTGCCTTGGCATTCCTTGTAAGTTTGGACATGTTGATGTGTGGGAACAAAATCATAGATGAAACCAAATTTAAATTGCCTTTGACTTGATTTGAATGGTCAAATTATGCTGATGTCTGGTTAGAGATGCAAATGATTAAGCCTCTTGCATCAGGATAAGGCGATGTCCCACTCTGAGACAATCGACACCTTTGCCTACCTGATACGAGGGGGAGGACATTGGGTTTCTGAGATCATCAGTCACAAATGCTGAGGGACTCTTTATTGTTTGGCCTAATGGAGACTGAGAAAGTACAGCTGAAGTAAGTAAGTATGTAAACCATATATTGACAGAGCATCAACATTATAAGATCACTAAAACAGCTGTCAATACGAACTCAGGCAAATTTGAGTACATGATGCAATAGGTCAGTCCAAAATGGTCAGTCCAAAATGGTCATGCACATTGGTTGAGGCTGGACTGAACCTTTTATCGATAATATTTGTTAATAGCAACAGTGCAAACACAAAATCCACTGTATGAGAGTATAATACACAATTGAACTAACTAAATGTGACTGAGAGTTTAAGTCTTAAACCACAGAGATCAAACAGTGTTAAGTGTTTTCTTAAACATATTAAGGAATTTGTAACATAATTTGAAAGATTGTTTGGACCAGAGCATTTTATCGAGAACAACATCATCCTAGCATGTGCAACATCAGTTCAGTAATGTAAGAAAGTTTTAGTGTAATGATGACATGCAGTAGTTTTCTGATGAAATTAACTATCAAGAATTCTAGTTATTATATTCAGCAGCAGCAGGTTACATACTTTGCCCTGTTCACACAATATCTTATATCACATGATCTTATTATATGATCTAATGAGGAGCAGAATGCTGTGTGACGAAGCATTGACTCTTTCACATTCACTATTCAGTCATTATGTTGACTTTCATTTGAACAGGTTCTTTAATTATTTAACACAGCTGATTTGGTTGAGTGAAAACCGTTAACATGTCCATCTTTTAACACTCGAGTCTGATTTACATGTGGCATCATCAAGCCTTCTGGCTAAGTTGGGTAGCCTACATAAATTGCTGTAGAATACTGACCCTATAAATACTGAAAATTAAGCTTGATTCTGAATTAAACGAATTTTGAATTGAATTGAATACTCAAACAGCCAACATGCTTGAACAAACCAAAGATAAAATCCAAACCTGCATCAATCAACCAACCAACGAGCAATCCAGCAACCAATCACAGCCAGCGAGCTAATTGCTGCAATCATTTTTTAAAGTTTGTAATGATTTGATTAGCTTAATAATTAGTTCTTTGACTTGAATGTCTTCTTATGTTCAGATATTTCTCATCGTTGTTCTGAACTTTGAGTTGTACATGATGCCACTGACTCTTCTCATCATCTTCCTCAAGAATTTACTAGTCATACAAGTTGGAGAAAGTATTCTCAAGGACAAAAGTCAAGATGTAAGCAAAGATGTTTCTAATGATATGTAATGAATTGGTTGTGTTTATGCTTCTAACAATGACAGGGATCTCATTATTTTGTATTACATCTGGTTTTGCGCAATGCCTTCAAATCACGTGTGCTGATTCGATCTTGCTACTTTGCTCTCATCCTCTCGACTTCATTTCAAGCATTTATTCTTCATGGTTTCAGCAACATTGATTGAGTTATGTTACATGTGTATACTGGATACCTCTTCAAGTCCCAAAGATGATAGATAGAGATGAATGAACTAACGGAAGGCAATGATGTGGTAGTTTACAAAAGGCACATATCCTCAAATGCAGTTAGTAAAATGCTGCAATAGTTTTGAGTCGGAATGGATACACCGACTCAAAACTATTGCAGCATTTTGATTTACCATCGGCCCAATCTGCACCAGAACGTAAATGCTTCCTATTGAACTAACTGTATTTGAGGATTTGTGCCTCTCGTGGACTGCCACATCATGCCTTCCGTTTGTTGATTCGTCTCTATCTATCATCCACTCACTCTCTCCTCATTGTTGTTCTTCAATGAACTATCTTCACTTCTACAACTCATCTGTTACGAATATATCATGTAATCATATATTTAATATCACAGT
The DNA here is from genome assembly GCA_959347315.1 of Bimastos eiseni. Taxonomy (NCBI): domain Eukaryota; kingdom Metazoa; phylum Annelida; class Clitellata; order Crassiclitellata; family Lumbricidae; genus Bimastos; species Bimastos eiseni. The sequence goes on from OY365817.1 coordinate 5,788,648, forward strand.
TTGTTAATTTCAATCGTCTGCTCTTTTTATTATATATATGATGCCGTGGTTGACTGTCAAAGGCTAAATCTGCCTCTTTGAGCCACATCTTCAGAGATGCTTACTCCAGTCTGCATTCTCATAGGGTACAAGCACATGCATGCATCTATGTGTGTATCAGGGCTGTTAACAATACTGAAAAAAAGTATTGCAATACCAATACCAATACTTCATCATAAAAAGTATAGCAATACCAATACCAATACTTCATCATAAAAAGTATAGCAATACCAATACCAATACTTTTTCTTAAAAGTATTGCAATACCAATACTTTCACCAATACTTTTCGATGAGCAAGTTTCCTGTTTATTTACACAAAACATGTGCTAAAGAAAAAGCAGTAAATTTACAATATTTTGTTTGCATACAAAAATCAGTATAACTACAATATTATTATTTTCACATGCCAAAAATGAGTATAATTACAACAATCATTTTTACATAAAGATCGGAGTAACTACAATTATTATTTTTACATACAAGCATTATGAAGGTGTCACAATGTAGGGGAGAATGTCCTGCATTGGGTAAATTTTTACATTTTCAAGTACAGAATTGGTGTTGGTTGTAGCACTTGTATTTTGTTTTAATTATCAGAAACAGCAACGTTTTATGGGTCGAATACGGTTAAACAACAATATTGTTCAAAGAGTAAACTCAAAAATATTGGTGTTTTCCTTGCTGGCAAAAAAGTGTCCCAATGCAGACCACCATGGGAAGCATTGGGTCACTTTTAGATATTAATGCACCCGATTATTGTTAGCTGTAGTACTTGCATTTTCTTTTAATTAATAGAAATAGTAACGTTTATGGATCGAATGTGGTTATACAACAACATTGTTCCAAGAGTAAACTCAAAAATATTAGTATTTTCAATTGGGCTACTGGTACAAACTGCCCAATGCACACCATCATGGGGAGCATTGGGACAGAGTGTGGGTCAATTTTTACATTTTAATGCACACAATCGGTGGTATCTGCAGTATATGTGTTTTGTTTTAATTATCAGAAACAGCAATGTTTTATGGATCGAATATGGTTATACAGCAAAATTGTTCCAAGTGTAAACTCCAAAAATTTAATATTTTCCTTAGTGGTGAAAATTGTCCCAATGCAGGCCATGAGTGTTGTCCCAATGCAGGCCATGAGTGTTGTCCCAATGCAGGCCATCAACGGTCAGTGACTAACGTTTTTGATAGTAGCGCAACTATGCTGTATACGACCTCCAAACTTTACCCCATGCTTCGCAATATACTGTCCTATTAAAAGTAGTTTACAGAAATTGTAGGCTAAATCAGCACAAAGCGTCTTGTGCGTTGACTGACATTAAACTATTAATATTTACTTTTTTTACCTAAAAAATAGATTTGATGTTTATCTGTTATACGCTATCTTCTTGTCTGTCTAAGACATGATGATCTTCTTTGCGACATTAAATACGTTCGCTAGGTGACGCACATTCGATACAATGATGGACCAGGCTTGATACCGCTACTGACCCAATGCAGGACATTCTCCCCTACCATTTTGCCCCATATGTAGAAAAACCATCATTTCATAATGTTTAGGCCTACTATTCAAGCCTGCTACACGGTGGCCTATCGGTAATGCCTAGGATAAGGAGATGAGCACCTCTTCGGCGTTCCGATTAAATTTGACTCCTGTAATAACTCGTCATCATTTGCTTATACTGTTCTTGTAATTATACTGCGGTTTGTCTGTTTGAAATTAAAGGAAGATTATTATTATTAATATTATTATTATTATTGTTAATGCGCTTGCTTGCGGAGCATCCGGTTGTGGGTTCGACTCCCTGTAATGACCCTGGGCAAGTTGTTTGTGCACACATGACTCTGTCACCAAGCAGTAAGCTGGGAAGTAAACGGCAAGTCCTGCGATATCACTGCCCCGTGGCCCACGTGCCCAGGACCTTGGGATTCGTACATTGCCGTCTCAAAGGCCTGGGAAAAGGAGATAAGCACCTCTCCAATGTTTCGTATGGTATACGGGCAGACTTTACTACTCAAGGATGTGTGTAGAGGGGAAAACAATACCTATATGCCTGGTACTTGTAATTGTAATTGAAAACTTATATGGCACCACTCATAATCTGAGGCGCTCATGACTACACAAAGCTAGGAAAGTCTTAAGGCACTTGCAATAGGCGGCAGAGGTAAGAGAGACCAGCTTTTCCCGAAGAGAAAGGGGAGACTGTTCCAGTTGGTGGGACCCACAAAGGCGAGGCTCCTGGATTGTGCTGTGGCAGAGCGCATGTGAGTTCCCTTCCCTATTTATATATTCCTTCCGTTCACACCATAGATCGTAGATAATAACAAGAGACAACTTTCTGAGCGTGATGATATATTGCTCACCATTTCTTGATTGCAAATATTTCAAGTGGAATAGAAATGTTATAATTTTTATTACGGTGAGAATAAAGTATTGGTATCGCGTATCAGTGACTGGCTAAAAAAGTATCGCGATACACACGTGATACCGACCAAAATAAACAATCGCGATACACGCTGCGATACTGCAAAAAGATCGCCGATACCAAAGTATCGCGATACTTTATCAAGATATTAACAGCCCTGGTGTGTATGTGTAATGTAATCTAATCTAGCATTTCTATAGCGCCGCTCGAATCAGCAACGGCCATCTGCAAGGGAACAGGAAAGTAGAGCTGTACCGATAATCGGGCTGATTATCAGACATATCGGCAATGATGGGCACTTTTAACTACTGTAGTATTAACTAGTAGTTATAACTACTATAGAAGTAGTTGCCTAGTAGTTATAACTAGTTTTTAAGAAGTAGTTTAAAAAATAGTTATAACTACCTTTATTAAGTAGTTATAAGTTAACTACAATATTTCACATTAACTACATTTTTTCCTATTTACTGGTTTCGTCTTACAGGAGTTTCTGTTATTTCACAACAAACATGGACGTTGCCCAAATAATCGCATGAGTAAATTTGCTGTGTAATTGTTTCTTTAGAATGTGTTCATAGGCCTACTATTGTGAAGAAGAGGGTTCCTCTCAGAACTATAGAGTATAACTCAGGCGTTATGCCTGTATAATGGCATACCTGGAGATTGTTGCTGGATAAGAACTAGAGTAAAGGGGTTGAGTCTAATGAGGAAAGCAGTTAGTATGGGGCTGGATGATCACAAGTGGTTCACGGGTGGGGTACAAGTGGGCCTGAGAGAGGCAACTGTCCAGTCAAAAATGACAGGGGCGAGACAGAGACAGAGAGAGACACAACAGTAAGAGACTGGCTGGAGAGACCATGCTGGGGTCGTCTTAGATCTGAGGAGCGATTGGCAACCTAGGATGAATGGAAGAAGCAGGGTTGATGCAAAGAGCAAAAGGTGGGATTGGCAGGGATATTTTATAGAGCATAGGTACTAGGGAGCCAATACTATCAAACCTCCACTTCGTTTGATATGAGGCAACTGATAGCCTCAAAGTCCTTTATGTGGCAGGGATGGTTTCTGGCATTCTAACTAAAAGCAGTTAGAATTCTGTCTGGCATCAATATGTTAGTATTTATCACTAAAAGAGTAGACAGGCCTATATTAAACACTATCCAATAGTTTCCATTTAATTGTATTTAGGCCTAGACATTTTTGTAGTTGTTACAAGTTGGCTGATGTTACTGCTAAACTGTGCTCTGATCAGGGATCTTTGTAGCATGTGCTAGTAGTTCTAGTCCTTGTTAGTTTACAATTAGATATGTCATTGTGTTTCTGATCATTTTTATTATTTACGTTGAATATCACTATATCGGCAATTAATGCTGGCAATAAATTTGCATACTGCAATGCACCATGACATAACATTAGCAAAGTGGTTTTAAAAGTAGTTAACTACTTATGTGATAGTTACAAAAGTAGTTATAATTACTTGTTATCTAAAGTAGTTAAATAGTAGCTATAACTACATATTTTGAAAGTAGTTAGAAAGTAGTTTTAACTACTAGTCAAGTAGTTGGTGCCCATCACTGCATATCGGCGGTATAATCGAGTATCAGCAATGATAATCGGTATTGAAAATTAATTTTTTTATTTTATGATATTATTTTCAGTCTTTAAGAGCAAAATGAGGACAGCATCATTATTTTCTCAAGCTTATAAATTGATCATTTCCCCCTATCCCTAGGCCTCTCCATCCTATCCCTAGGCTTCTGGATTGCAGGTGAGAGGCTCTTTGTACCCCCTTAATTACCCTAGACAGCTACATGTATGCTGTCTCTGCTGGCTGTTAGCTAGCCACAGGTGGCACCTTGTTGAGACTATTGTAGACCAAAGTGGCAGGTCATAACTGTGGCTTGTGAGGGTGAGGGAATGGCATTTAGATTTATATATAAATATATATAATATGTCTGTTAGAGATAGATAGAAAGTGATCCTATATCTGAATTTACTACCAGTAATGATGTAATCATAATAGTTCAAGGTTTAGTGAGAAAAGTGATGATGAAAGCCCACAACACTGATTCTAATTTTACATGGTGCGACAGAGACCATTTTTCGCGTGAACCCATACCATATTACCGTCACCTGGGAAAAGGTTTACCTGACAAAAGAGAAGAAGCGGCAGTAACATCAAGGTATAATTATTTATTTTATTACGTAATTCATAACAGGCATTTTTTTATATTTCTAATTTTGAAAGTAAACTCCTAACCATTATTATGGCTGATTCAAACAGCAAATGTCTACAATAGGTAGGCAGTAGCAGTAGCAGTAGGCCAATCTTATAGAACCGGACATTTTGGTAAAACACAATGAAATTATCCGTATCGTCTGCTATAATCGGTAGTGGCAATTTCAATAATCGGTAGTAATCAGTATCGACATAATCGTTAAAAAGTGATATCGATACAGCTCTACAGGAAAGTCTTGAGGCATCTCTGAAACTGGCAAGGTAAGTAGGTCAGTAAATCCAGATGCAGAGACTGTGGAAGACAGTTCCAAGCTGAAGGGCCAACCTAGGTAGAGCTGTGCCGATATCACTTTTTGAAAATTATGCTGATACAGAGTATTGCCGATTGTTGAAATTGCTGATACGGATTCATTGTGTTTTCCAAGATGTCCGTTTAATAAGATTGGCGTACTGCTACTGCCTACTATTGTAGCACATAAGACTTTTGCTGCTGGCGTCCGCCATAATAATGGTTAGGGGTTTACTTTCAAAATTATAAATGCTTGTTATACATTACGGAATAAAATAAACAAATATGCCTTGACTTCTTCTCTTTTGTCAGGTAAGCCTTTTCCCAGGTGAACCAGCTAGTCTTAAACTGGTATGGGTACATGTGGAAAACGATCTCTGTCACACCATGTAAAATTAGAATCAGCGTTGTGGGCTATCATCATCAATATTCTCGCGAAACCTTGAACGATTGTGATTGATTTTCAATGTCTCTGGTAGTAAATTTAGACATACGATCACTTTCTATCTCTAACAAGCATATATATATTATATATATATATATATACAGTGATTGAATTGTTGGGGGGTTGGGGTTGGGGTGGTTCAACCCCCCAGTTCATTTTTCAATCCCCCTCGTTAATTCTCAAAAATTACCTTGTGGGTCAGGGCACACTCCCCCAGATAAACTTTCAGTGGCTAAGTGTATCTTAACTGGGTCCCTAGCGCTCAAGGCTTTGATTATGATATTTTTTATGTAAAAAATCGCCATGTTACATTTTCAGTAACATAACAATATCTAGTAGGCAATTGCGTGTGTCTGCACTATTCTGAATATACAGAGTTGCCTATGAAAATGAAGTGGCTCGGTGAGGATGATAATATTACACTGAGTATTTCTTGAAGCCTCATCAGTCAGCACTACTATAGGGGGTCGACATATAAGTCTCGGGCAGTGTCAGAGAGAGGGCATGACTTCTGACCACTTTATACGCTGTGTGCCCACTGCATGTACTGGGATGATATTGAGATGAAGCCCATGTACAGCAGTGATATGGAATCTGCCACTGACCTAAATTTGTAGTTGGTATGTACCAGCAAACCACTTTCAGCACTGCATGAATGAGCTTACAGAAGTTTGGATTCTCCCACCAAATCGATTTCCGATACTGAAGAATGTGATGGTCCTGATGAAGAAACTGAACCAGCGATAACTAAATTAAGATGATGTGACAGTGTAGCTGAGAAGGCTGAAAAATCAAAGGCTGGTAAGTGTGCATGAAAAATGTCGTTCTCACAGAAATTACTAAGACCAAAGACTGCATAGCTGGCCTCTAGGCAGTTACGGTTTGAGTATCTCCACTTTTCTCAATTTTCACTCCTTTAAAATGTCTAGCCTTTCACTCTTCAATCATCATGGCCCTAAAATTCTTTCAATAGAGCAAATTTGGCGAAAAACAAGTTGCAAAAGTAAGCAAAGAATTTCCTGTTAATGAAATACAAGCAGCGTACTATAGTGTAAGAGTATGGCATGTTCAACAACAGTGATGGGACAATGTTAGGTATACGCCTAACAAGTTAAGTTAACGACTTTGATAGTGCTGCCTGTATCTTGAGCTGATTTAGTCATTTAACGATTTAGTCAAATTGATCTCTATCATACCAGGGAAAGAAACAGACTGATTAACATTATGTTGATGACTTCTTTATGGTTTGTATTTGTATTCATGGCCCTTCCTCTCGCGCACTGGAATGTCCACAAGTGTGTTATAAGTTGGTTGAAGCCAGGCAAACCTGGAGCCCTGGAAAAAGCTATAGGCTTGCCAACAGTTGAAATTGCAAGAGTTCAAAATTAATTAAAACTATTATGGTGTCCGGTTTTCATTTATATCATTTCATTCTTGGTAAAGTCATAATAATGTTTGCTGTGTATTAGTATAGCCTACCTACTGTAGATCAGTCTAGGTCACCAGCACTACTGATTCTTGTATACTTTGGTAGTAAATGAAACTGGGACTCAAATATGATAACTACCTGAACAGCTTAAATGTGCATGTTGTTTGTAAAATACCATTGTAAGCTCCTAGGGTGTTTATAGATGACGTCAGCAGCCAATGTTACCCTGATATGCATGTTGTTTTTAAAATTACCAATGTAAGCCCCTGTGGTGTCTATATTTGAAGTCAGCAGCCAATGTTACTCTGATAAATGTCATTTAACTGATGATTGAACAAAACACAGCTATAAGCTCAAATTTGTGTCCCCACACCCACCCACTGTCACCCTTTACAATTTAACCTCTGTATAATGGTTTAAGGTCCCTATAAATTATGGTTGGGACATCTTGACATGTGGATAATTTTCAACCCCCCCAGTTCAAATTTGACAATTCAAACACTTTTATGTATATATATATATATATATATATATATATATATATTATATATATATATGCCATTCACTCCCCACACAAGCCACAGTTATGGACCTGCCACTTGGTCTACAATAGCCTCAACAAGGTGCCAACCGGTGTGCCAGTTAGCAGCCAGCAGAAAGGATAAAGTGTAGTTACCTAGGGTTATTAAGTGGGTTCAAAGCCTTTCATGAGCACTGTGATCCAGAGATGGAGAGATAGGGGTAATTATCAATTTACAAGCATGAGAAAATAATGATGCAACGGTCATTTTGCTCTTAGAGACTGAAAATAATATCATGAAATAAAAAATATTTTAATATTGGGGCCTATTATCATTGCCTATACTCAATATGGCCAATATGTCTGATAATTGGCCTGATTAATTCGCCAACCGACTAATCGGTACAGATCTAAACATAGGCAAAGCTCTTCAACTGGGCAGTAGCAGAGTGCATGTGCGCAACAACAAGAAGCCATGAACAGAAGACAAGACGCAAGGAGGCCCTTACAGGTAAAGGGGACATCAAAGTGCAGAAAAGTCTCAGAGGCCACCCCAAGTAGGCAGTTGTGCATAAGGGAAATGGTTTTAAACTGTATACGCTTTTGAATAGGGAACCATTGGAATGAGTCCCGAATAAAGCATGAAATATTGCCAAACTTTGGAATGCCACCTATCAGACAAGCAGCAGAATTAAGAATAGACTGAAGTTTGAGAGAATCGAAGGAAGAAAGACCATTGAAAAGCAGGATCTGGAAACTGAGTTGATCTGATTACTGAAAGTAAGGTTAAGATCCAAGACAATTCCCAGGTCACAAACAAAATATGAAAAATGGTTAAGGGGAAACTGTAATTATTTTATCCAAATAAAGCATCAACTATCTCAACTGAACTTTAATCCATTTATGATGCTCTTCTATTTCTCTCTACATGTGCTGTGGCTTTTCTTCTGATCAAAGGTCGTCGTCATCTGTAGAATTCACATCTATCACCATTCTACTTTGCTTTGTCTTATCATCTCGCTTCTTAAACAGCCCGCCACACGTTTGCTTTTTCTGGTGAATTCACAAATTAACATGATATATTTGATTATTGATTTATAATGTCTCTAGTAAACAAATGCTCAGTGGCGCGTTTATCTATAGGCGCACTAGGCACGTGCCTAGGGCCCCCAAATCTCAGGGGGCCCCCAAATGATGAAAACATTAAATACAAAATAACGTCTCATGTGCTAACACCCAAATCTCAGGGGGGCCCCAAATGATGAAAACTTTAAATACAAAATAATGTCTCATGTGCTAACACATGAATGAAAACATTTCATACAAAATAACATCTCAGTGGACCATCACATGAATGAAAACGTTAAATGCAACATGACATCTCAGGGGCTCCCAAATGAACAAAAACATTAAATAAAAAGTAACATCTCAGGGCGCCCCCCAAATGAATGAAAACATTAAATACAATATGACTTCCCAGAGGCTCCCAAATTAATGAAAACATTAATTACAAAATAACACTCCAGAGGTTCCCAGATCAATGAATACGTCTCATACAAAATAACAGCTCAGGGAGCCTAAATTAATGAAAACATTTAATACAAAATAACATCTTAGGGGCCCCCAAATGAAGGAAAACTTTTCATACAAAATAATATGTCTCACGTTTGAAATATTTTAAGTATAATAATTTATATTCTCTATTTATGCAGCCAAGCATTCACATGACAGGTGTATTGTAGTAATTCATAATTGCTTTGCTAATGTGAATATCAATTGGCTCGATTAGCTGTGTTGGTACGAGCGAAGGCTGCGTGTTATGGGCTTCTTTGTCACCAGAAGTTGTCTTACTGTTTAATTAAGTGAAATTTTAAAATAAAGTTGCATATTTCGATATTTGATGTGATTCACATATCTCAGACTCCTTCCCCTTCCTCACAAATTGTCACAGATGTATGACGCCTCCAATGGGTGCGTGACGTTATTTGTAAACGGGTCCCTCAGACTCGGTGTATCAATTTGGAGGGCCCTAAAAACGTTTGCGCCTAGGGCCTCGTTTTCCGTAAATGCGACTCTGCAAATGCTCATCTTTACTAAACTATTGCCCATTTTCTGTTAAACTGTTGTCTTTCTGCAGCGGATGTCAGATGAAGGAGGGTAATTGATTTCTTATGCATCTGATATTTTTTAATTACTGCTGTGATCTGTAGAATTATGTGAAAGTTGAAGATGAGGAAGTAGACGATGAGAAAGAAAACAAGGTCAGTTCATCGTCAACTAATTCTCTTTCTATGTTGAGACACTGATGCAGTGTTCTCTACTGAACCCTGTTTCATAGCAACCAGACTAATGCAGCACCTGCAGCTAGAGCCAACTAAAGTTAATGCTTGAGAAAAGGTTTCTGTTAATATATTTACCATATTATTTTGTGTTTCCAAATAGTGATAGGTTGATGAAATGAAATGAGAAATGAATGATGATTGTCGTTGATTAACTTGTTCAGTCTTACTAGGTAATTGTGTGGACAAACTTCATTCATAATTCCTAGCAAAGGCAAACTACAAAAGTGCAGTCAATGAAACTATACTAATGTGTTAATTTTGGCTGTTGTGAATGATTGAGTAGTTCTTAGACTGTGGTTTTTAACCATTTGTATTTTTTGCAAATTTGTCACGATTATGCCATTATGAGTGAGTTACAACAATCATGATGCCTAGAAATCGTGTTTAAGTTAATGAAAGAAGACATTTTTAGTCTGATGAGGTCTTACTGGTGAAAATTTCATCTGTACGAAAGTGAATAGATTTGTTCGGACTGAACATGATGTAATAACCCACGGCATGGTTAAACAGAAGTTTCAAACATCAATAAATAACAACATCTCAGTTGTTCTATTAGAAAGTTCTTCTGATCCTGAAATCTGGAATAAATGGAGTTTCTACTGCTTTGTAGCTTCTAATACTTTGATGTTTCTTTTCTGTGGTTTTAATTTGCTTACAACAATCGTTCCTACACTTAAGAAGGTAATTACTATTAATATGCTCACCCTTTATTCACATTCAGGCATATTTTGTTTTAATTTTCAAAAGTCCTTTAACAGAGAACAGAAATGAACTGTTACCTGTTTGATTCAATTTATATCAGCAGTTTCTTAATGTCTTATGTTGATGCTTCTCTCTCTCTCTCTCTCTCTCTCTCTTCACACTCCTCACCCTCTTCTCCACTTCATCATGCACTCATCGTCACAATTCCCCTTTTCCTTATTCCCTACGACTTCCTCCTCAACAACCCTGCATTCCCTTTCCTAACCCTCTTCGTCATCCTAACCCCTCTTCTTCCCCTAACAGCCCGAGCCCTCTGCATTCCTACCAACTCGCTTTTACCGGCAAAGGTTTCAAGTGAATAACTGTAAATGTGTGGAAATGCATCAACGAAATAGTGTATAGACACTGATGCATACAAAGTACATACCCACCTGATTGACTGTGCAAACAATTGCCAGCTCTATACCTGCTATGTGTATCTCCAAAACCGTCCATTCATAAAAGAAATAGGTGTGGCAGACAGAAATCATGTGCTCATGTACACTGTACAGCATTCGTAGGTCGGGGACCAACGTGTGTCGATCCTGACGACTGAAAAGAAAACTTTCCTTGGGGGTCTTGAAACAGGTTTTTGGCCCTGGAGGCCTGGAAAATGGTGTGCGCAGGTTTCCGGAATCCCTCGACCGAGCCAACGGTGAAGGTTTCGAGTGAATAGCTATAAAACTGTGCAAATGCATTAACGGACACAGACATTATTCTTCCTTTATTTATATCGATATACATCATATCATCAGATAATCTGATGCCCTGACTGAGGCACTGATACCCGTCATGTCACAGTAGCTGTTTGGCTGAGGGTTCAATTAATGACATGGATTGTGAGGGTACATGAGAGCAGCTCTGCTTCTGATCAATTGGTTGCTGTGTAAGACCTGAGGCATGTCATTAATCAACATTTGCTCAGCACTGTATATTGATATTTTCTTAACACTGTAGCAATATAAATGCATAAATGCTAATAATAATGTTGATGTGATATGCATGTGGCAATGGTGGTTGTGGTGGTATATATATATATGATGATGATGTTGATGATTATTATTATTATTATTCATTCTTGTTGCCGTTTTATGACAATAAGCCCAATGAGTATTTCATTCACTGAATTCGATGTTTTCCTTTTGTTTATAATGATCTAAGTCTTCTCATTCATTCATTTTAACATTTATATTGCACACTGTGTACTCACTGGCGCTCCCAACCCTACCATGGCAATTAAAATCAGTCTTGAGCAACTTATGAAACAAATTAGTTGGTACATGGTTGGTACACTCTAAAAACGTCTACGTCAGAATCAACGTATATCATAACATAGTACTACGTTGTATATGTCCTGAGTAATACTACGTTAGATTGACGTAGTAAGCTCTGCAACATATTGAACTGCGTTAAACCTTCTAACGTCGATCAACGCAGTTTACAGGGTAGCATACGATTTCTGTCTGCTGAATAATTATAGTTACAATTCAAAGAGTCGGTTTTGACAGAAAACCTTCATATTGAATAATTCTACATTTGCAAAAATAATTACAATTTTAGGGATTCGAACCCACGCCATTAACTCCACTAAAGAGCTCAAGGCAAACACATACCCATTCGGCTAATCTACATCTGCTGAACAACATGGTCAAAACTTGCACTTAACTCATTGCATTCCGAACGACCATACCATGTCTGTTTCTCTAACAGTTGTTTTTGTTAGTATACTTTTTACCAGAGGTGTAGCAAGGTTTTGTAAAGTGGGGGGGCATAATTTTAAAAAAAGTGCAGAAATTTTTTTTTGCCCTTCCACTTTTTGAATTTTGCCCCCCAGAAATTTGAAAAATGGGAGCACAAATTATCTTAACAAACGTATTCTTAAAAATCCATTGGATAAACATAAAAAAGAACCGATTTGGGAGGCACATGGGGGGGCACTGAGCACTAAAACTGGGGGGCTTTGCCCCCCCCCCAATTTCAAAACTTTCTGTATGGAGATTTTATTTTTAAATACGTCGCACTGCAGAATCGATTGATAGCAAATGCAGTTCATCATGTGTATTCATGCGCACGACGCTATGTGAGGTTCGAAATATGCGAACTTCTCTAAATAATTTTATTCACGGTAATTCTCATGTATGAGGACATCGAATTATTTAATAAATGTTGATTTATCTGCTTAATAAAATTATTATTAAAAACCCAAGTTGCCTAGTGTACATGATTGTATCCGAACTACATTTTGCGCACAAGCATACAAAATAGGGTAATAAGGATACAACGTATTACTACGTCAGATGAGGGTAACCAACCATGACCTTTTCTTTCCATTTGCATCTTTCCATCATTTTCGGTACAACTGCAGACCTTGGTAGCACAGATCTGGTTGACTTCTTAAGGGGTTTTAAGCTAGAGATGTCAGAAAGTGTTGTCTGTTATGTAATCCAGTGCTTCCCAACCTGTGAATGCCGGCGGATGGCTCGCACTTAGTTTAGGTCTTGCAGAGTGAATCAAGAGTAAGTTTCTTGTTTCACTCTACAGACCTAAACTGAGTGCTATAATTCATAGCAAAAAGCACTTACAAGGCAATCAGGCATATTGCACATTAGGTGATGGTCACAGAATTGTCTAAACATGCATTGTAATCACTTTTTATACAGTTGATAAAGAAAATAATAATTAGTGAACAGGACACTGCTTCAGCTGCAAAAAAAAGATGAAAAATCCTTCTGCTGGTCAGTCTCGCTGAAAAGGTTGGGAAGGGAAGGAGATTGGATTTGCCAATTTCAGATGACCAGAATAGCTGAGCTGTGTCATTGAAATAAATTTAACTCAATCAATACTCTGTGGCCGACATTCATCAGCATCTCTGCAGAATGAGATTAGATGAGTTTGTGCATTTAGTAAGTAATTACAATGAAGTTTTGTGTTGTGAGTGGCAGAAATGTCACAAGGTCTGAACTGTATCTTGTTGGTCTCTCTATTAATTCACAAAAGATTTAAAATGCAGAAAATGGAAGGTTGTTGCTTTCTTAATTAGATTGGTTTCGGAAATGGAAGAGCAAGCTGTATGAAATGCAAATTATGTAATTTAATTCGTTATAGGAGGAGAAGAAGAGTTTTAAAGAGAAACTACAGGCCATTCAGGAAGCATGTCTGCAGGTTCAAGAAATCATGGATCAGATTGCCTCTATGGGAGAACGAATCAAAAAGTAAGACTAGCTTCGCTGAAAAGTAGTTCACTCTATTAGAACAGTTGTTGGATGAGCATGGATTGAAATACGCATTCGCTTCTCATTGCCATTCAAATGGGCAGTGGTTATCTAGCAGGGTATATGTCATTTGGTAACTGTACAGGTTCTAGCAGGGTACATGTCATTTGGTCGCTCTACAGAGTCTAGCAAGACATATGTCATTTGGTCCCTATACAGAGTCTAGCAGGGTATATGTCATTTGGTTGCTATACATGGTCTAGCAGGGTATATGTCATTTGGTCGCTATACAGAGTCTAGCAGGGTATATGTCATTTGGTCGCTATTCAGAGTCTAGCAGGGTATATGTCATTTGGTCGCTATACAGAGTCTAGCAGGGTATATGTCATTTGGTCACTATATAGTATATATGGTCTACCAGGGTATATGTCATTTGGTCGCTATACAGAGTCTAGCAGGGTATATGTCATTTGGTCGCTATACAGAGTCTAGCAGGGTATATGTCATTTGGTCGCTATACAGAGTCTTGCAGGGTATATGTCATTTGGTCGCCATACAGAGTCTAGCAGGGTATATGTCATTTTGTCGCTATACATGGTCTAGCAGGGTATATGTCATTTGGTCGCTATACATGGTCCAGCAGGGTATATGTCATTTGGTCGCTATACAGAGTCTAGCAGGGTATATGTCATTTGGTCGCTATACATGGTCCAGCAGGGTATATGTCATTTGGTCGCTATACTGAGTCTAGCAGGGCATATGTCATTTGGTCGCTATTCAGAGTCTAGCAGAGTATATGTCATTTGGTCGCTATACATGGTCCAGCAGGGTATATGTCATTTGGTCGCTATACAGAGTCTAGCAGGGTATATGTTATTTGGTCGCTATACATGGTCTAGCAGGGCATAGGTCATATGGTCGCTATACAGAGTCTAGCAGGGCATATGTCATTTGGTTGCTATACTTGGTCTAGCAGGGTATATGTCATTTGGTCCCTATACAGAGTCTAGCAGGGTATATGTCATTTGGTCGCTATACATGGTCTAGCAGGGTATATGTCATTTGGTCGCTAAACATGGTCTCGCAGGGTATATGTCATTTGGTCGCTATACAGAGTCTAGCAGGGTATATGTCATTTGGTCGCTATACATGGTCTAGCAGGCTATATGTCATTTGGTCGCTATACAGTCTAGCAGGGTATATGTCATTTGGTCGCTATACAGAGTCTAGCAGGGTATATGTCATGTGGTCGCTATACAGAGTCTGGCAGGGTATATGTCATTTGGTCACTATATAGTATATATGGTCTAGCAGGGTAAATGTCATGTGGTCGCTATACAGAGTCTAGCAGGGTATATGTCATTTGGTCGCTATACAGAGTCTAGTAGGGCATATGTCATTTGGTCGCTATGCATGGTCCAGCAGGGTATATGTCATTTGGTCGCTATACAGAGTCTAGCAGGGTATATGTCATTTGGTCGCTATACAGAGTCTAGCAGGGTATATGTCATTTGGTCGCTATACATGGTCTAGCAGGGCATATGTCATTTGGTCGGTATTCAGAGTCTATCAGAGTATATGTCATTTGGTAGCTGTACAGGTTCTAGCAGGGTTTATGTCATTTGGTAGCTGTACAGGTTCTAGCAGGGTTTATGTCATTTGGTCGCTATACAGAGTCTAGCAGGGCATATGTCATTTGGTCGCTATACAGAGTCTAGCAGAGTATATGTCATTTGGTAGCTGTGCAGGTTCTAGCAGTGTTTATGTCATTTGGTCGCTATACAGAGTCTGATAGGGTATATGTCATTTGGTCGCTATACAGAGTCTAGCAGGGTATATGTCATTTGGTCGCTATACAGAGTCTTGCAGGGTATATGTCATTTGGTCGCCATACAGAGTCTAGCAGGGTATATGTCATTTTGTCGCTATACATGGTCTAGCAGGGTTTATGTCATTTGGTCGCTATACAGAGTCTAGCAGGGCATATGTCATTTGGTCGCTATTCAGAGTCTAGCAGAGTATATGTCATTTGGTCGCTATACAGAGTCTAGCAGGGTATATGTCATTTGGTCGCTATACATAGTCTAGCAGGGTATATGTCATTTGGTCGCTATACATGGTCCAGCAGGGTATATGTCATTTGGTCGCTATACAGAGTCTAGCAGGGTATATGTTATTTGGTCGCTATACATGGTCTAGCAGGGCATAGGTCATATGGTCGCTATACAGAGTCTAGCAGGGCATATGTCATTTGGTTGCTATACATGGTCTAGCAGGGTATATGTCATTTGGTCGCTATCCAGAGTCTAGCAGGGTATATGTCATTTGGTCGCTATACATGGTCTAGCAGGGTATATGTCATTTGGTCGCTATACATGGTCTAGCAGGGTATATGTCATTTGGTCGCTATACATGGTCTAGCAGGCTATATGTCATTTGGTCGCTATACAGTCTAGCAGGGTATATGTCATTTGGTCGCTATACAGAGTCTAGCAGGGTATATGTCATTTGGTCGCTATACAGAGTCTGGCAGGGTATGTGTCATTTGGTCACTATATAGTATATATGGTCTAGCAGGGTAAATGTCATTTGGTCGCTATACAGAGTCTAGCAGGGTATATGTCATTTGGTCGCTATACAGAGTCTAGTAGGGCATATGTCATTTGGTCGTTATGCATGGTCCAGCAGGGTATATGTCATTTGGTCGCTATACAGAGTCTAGCAGGGTATATGTCATTTGGTCGCTATACAGAGTCTAGCAGGGTATATGTCATTTGGTCGCTATACATAGTCTAGCAGGGCATATGTCATTTGGTCGGTATTCAGAGTCTATCAGAGTATATGTCATTTGGTAGCTGTACAGGTTCTAGCAGGGTTTATGTCATTTGGTAGCTGTACAGGTTCTAGCAGGGTTTATGTCATTTGGTCGCTATACAGAGTCTAGCAGAGTATATGTCATTTGGTAGCTGTGCAGGTTCTAGCAGTGTTTATGTCATTTGGTCGCTATACAGAGTCTGATAGGGTATATGTCATTTGGTCGCTATACAGAGTCTAGCAGGGTATATGTCATTTGGTCGCTATACATGGTCTAGCAGGGTATATGTCATTTGGTCGCTATTCATGGTCTAGCAGGGTATATGTCATTTGGTCGCTATACAGAGTCTAGCAGGGCATATGTCATTTGGTCGCTATACAGTGTCTAGCAGGGTATATGTCATTTGGTCGCTATACAGAGTCTAGCAGGGTATATGTCATTTGGTCGCTATACATGGTCTAGCAGGGCATATGTCATTTGGTCGCTATACAGAGTCTAGCAGGGTATATGTCATTTGGTCGCTATACATGGTCTAGCAGGGTATATGTCATTTGGTCGCTATTCATGGTCTGGCAGGGTATATGTCATTTGGTCGCTATGCATGGTCTAGCAGGGTATATGTCATTTGGTCGATATACAGAGTCTAGCAGGGTATATGTCATTTGGTCGCTATACATGGTCTAGCAGGGTATATGTCATTTGGTCGCTATACAGAGTCTAGCAGGGCATATGTCATTTGGTTGCTATTCAGAGTCTAGCAGAGTATATGTCATTTGGTCGCTATACAGAGTCTAGCAGGGTATATGTCATTTGGTCGCTATACATGGTCTAGCAGGGCATATGTCATTTGGTCGCTATACAGAGTCTAGCAGAGTATATGTCATTTGGTCGCTATACATGGTCTAGCAGGGTATATGTCATTTGGTCGCTATACATGGTCTAGCAGGGTATATGTCATTTGGTCGCTATGCATGGTCTAGCCGGGTATATGTCATTTGGTCGCTATTCATGGTCTAGCAGGGTATATGTCATTTGGTCGCTATCCAGAGTCTAGCAGGGTATATGTCATTTGGTCGCTATACATGGTCTAGCAGGGTATATGTCATTTGGTCGCTGTTCAGAGTCTAGCAGGGTATATGTCATTTGGTCGCTCCACATGGTCCAGCAGGGTATATGTCATTTGGTCGCTATACAGAGTCTAGCAGGGCATATGTCATTTGGTCGCTATACAGTGTCTAGCAGGGTATATGTCATTTGGTCGCTATACAGAGTCTAGCAGGGTATATGTCATTTGGTCGCTATACAGAGTCTAGCAGGGCATATGTCATTTGGTCGCTATTCAGAGTCTAGCAGAGTATATGTCATTTGGTCGCTATACAGAGTCTAGCAGGGTATATGTCATTTGGTCGCTATACAGAGTCTATCAGGGCATATGTCATTTGGTAGCTGTACAGGTTCTAGCAGGGTTTATGTCATTTGGTCGCTATACAGAGTCTAGCATGGCATATGTCATTTGGTCGGTATACAGAATCTAGCAGAGTATATGTCATTTGGTAGCTGTGCAGGTTCTAGCAGTGTTTATGTCATTTGGTCGCTATACATGGTCTAGCAGGGTATATGTCATTTGGTCGCTATACATGGTCTAGCAGGGTATATGTCATTTGGTCGCTATCCAGAGTCTAGCAGGGTATATGTCATTTGGTCGCTGTTCAGAGTCTAGCAGGGTATATGTCATTTGGTCGCTCCACATGGTCCAGCAGGGTATATGTCATTTGGTCGCTATACAGAGTCTAGCAGGGCATATGTCATTTGGTCGCTATACAGTGTCTAGCAGGGTATATGTCATTTGGTCGCTATACAGAGTCTAGCAGGGTATATGTCATTTGGTCGCTATACAGAGTCTAGCATGGCATATGTCATTTGGTCGCTATTCAGAGTCTAGCAGAGTATATGTCATTTGGTCGCTATACAGAGTCTAGCAGGGCATATGTCATTTGGTCGCTATACAGTGTCTAGCAGGGTATATGTCATTTGGTCGCTATACAGAGTCTAGCAGGGTATATGTCATTTGGTCGCTATACAGAGTCTAGCAGGGCATATGTCATTTGGTCGCTATTCAGAGTCTAGCAGAGTATATGTCATTTGGTCGCTATACAGAGTCTAGCAGGGTATATGTCATTTGGTCGCTGTTCAGAGTCTAGCAGGGTATATGTCATTTGGTCGCTCCACATGGTCCAGCAGGGTATATGTCATTTGGTCGCTATACAGAGTCTAGCAGGGCATATGTCATTTGGTCGCTATACAGTGTCTAGCAGGGTATATGTCATTTGGTCGCTATACAGAGTCTAGCAGGGTATATGTCATTTGGTCGCTATACAGAGTCTAGCAGGGCATATGTCATTTGGTCGCTATTCAGAGTCTAGCAGAGTATATGTCATTTGGTCGCTATACAGAGTCTAGCAGGGTATATGTCATTTGGTCGCTATACAGAGTCTATCAGGGCATATGTCATTTGGTAGCTGTACAGGTTCTAGCAGGGTTTATGTCATTTGGTCGCTATACAGAGTCTAGCATGGCATATGTCATTTGGTCGGTATACAGAATCTAGCAGAGTATATGTCATTTGGTAGCTGTGCAGGTTCTAGCAGTGTTTATGTCATTTGGTCGCTATACATGGTCTAGCAGGGTATATGTCATTTGGTCGTTATACATGGTCTAGCAGGGTATATGTCATTTGGTCGCTATTCAGAGTCTAGCAGGGTATTTGTCATTTGGTCGCTATCCATGGTCCAGCAGGGTATATGTCATTTGGTCGCTATACAGAGTCTAGCAGGGTATATGTCATTTGGTCGTTATACATGGTCTAGCAGGGTATATGTCATTTGGTCGCTGTTCAGAGTCTAGCAGGGTATATGTCATTTGGTCGCTATACAGAGTCTAGCAGGGCATATGTCATTTGGTCGCTATACAGTGTCTAGCAGGGTATATGTCATTTGGTCGCTATACAGAGTCTAGCAGGGTATATGTCATTTGGTCGCTATACAGAGTCTAGCAGGGCATATGTCATTTGGTCGCTATTCAGAGTCTAGCAGAGTATATGTCATTTGGTCGCTATACAGAGTCTAGCAGGGTATATGTCATTTGGTCGCTATACAGAGTCTATCAGGGCATATGTCATTTGGTAGCTGTACAGGTTCTAGCAGGGTTTATGTCATTTGGTCGCTATACAGAGTCTAGCATGGCATATGTCATTTGGTCGGTATACAGAATCTAGCAGAGTATATGTCATTTGGTAGCTGTGCAGGTTCTAGCAGTGTTTATGTCATTTGGTCGCTATACATGGTCTAGCAGGGTATATGTCATTTGGTCGCTATACATGGTCTAGCAGGGTATATGTCATTTGGTCGCTATCCAGAGTCTAGCAGGGTATATGTCATTTGGTCGCTGTTCAGAGTCTAGCAGGGTATATGTCATTTGGTCGCTCCACATGGTCCAGCAGGGTATATGTCATTTGGTCGCTATACAGAGTCTAGCAGGGCATATGTCATTTGGTCGCTATACAGTGTCTAGCAGGGTATATGTCATTTGGTCGCTATACAGAGTCTAGCAGGGTATATGTCATTTGGTCGCTATACAGAGTCTAGCATGGCATATGTCATTTGGTCGCTATTCAGAGTCTAGCAGAGTATATGTCATTTGGTCGCTATACAGAGTCTAGCAGGGCATATGTCATTTGGTCGCTATACAGTGTCTAGCAGGGTATATGTCATTTGGTCGCTATACAGAGTCTAGCAGGGTATATGTCATTTGGTCGCTATACAGAGTCTAGCAGGGCATATGTCATTTGGTCGCTATTCAGAGTCTAGCAGAGTATATGTCATTTGGTCGCTATACAGAGTCTAGCAGGGTATATGTCATTTGGTCGCTGTTCAGAGTCTAGCAGGGTATATGTCATTTGGTCGCTCCACATGGTCCAGCAGGGTATATGTCATTTGGTCGCTATACAGAGTCTAGCAGGGCATATGTCATTTGGTCGCTATACAGTGTCTAGCAGGGTATATGTCATTTGGTCGCTATACAGAGTCTAGCAGGGTATATGTCATTTGGTCGCTATACAGAGTCTAGCAGGGCATATGTCATTTGGTCGCTATTCAGAGTCTAGCAGAGTATATGTCATTTGGTCGCTATACAGAGTCTAGCAGGGTATATGTCATTTGGTCGCTATACAGAGTCTATCAGGGCATATGTCATTTGGTAGCTGTACAGGTTCTAGCAGGGTTTATGTCATTTGGTCGCTATACAGAGTCTAGCATGGCATATGTCATTTGGTCGGTATACAGAATCTAGCAGAGTATATGTCATTTGGTAGCTGTGCAGGTTCTAGCAGTGTTTATGTCATTTGGTCGCTATACATGGTCTAGCAGGGTATATGTCATTTGGTCGTTATACATGGTCTAGCAGGGTATATGTCATTTGGTCGCTATTCAGAGTCTAGCAGGGTATTTGTCATTTGGTCGCTATCCATGGTCCAGCAGGGTATATGTCATTTGGTCGCTATACAGAGTCTAGCAGGGTATATGTCATTTGGTCGTTATACATGGTCTAGCAGGGTATATGTCATTTGGTCGCTATACAGAGTCTAGCAGGGTATATGTCATTTGGTCGCTATACATGGTCTAGCAGGGTATATGTCATTTTGTCGCTATACAGAGTCTAGCAGGGTATATGTCATTCTGTCGCTATACAGAGTCTAGCAGGGTATATATCATTTGGTCGCTATACAGAGTCTAGCAGGGTTTATGTCATTTGGTCGCTATACAGAGTCTAGCAGAGTTCATGTCATTTGGTAGCTGTGCAGGTTTTAGCAGTGTTTATGTCATTTGGTCGCTATACAGAGTCTGATAGGGTATATGTCATTTGGTCGCTATACATGGTCTAGCAGGGTATATGTCATTTGGTCGCTATACAGAGTCTAGCAGGGTATATGTCATTTGGTCGCTATACAGAGTCTAGCAGAGCATATGTCATTTGGTCGCTATACAGAGTCTAGCAGGGTATATGTCATTTGGTCGCTATACATGGTCTAGCAGGGTATAGGTCATTTGGTCGCTATACAGAGTCTAGCAGGGTATATGTCATTTGGTCGCTATACATGGTCTAGCAGGGTATATGTCATTTGGTCGCTGTTCAGAGTCTAGCAGGGTATATGTCATTTGGTCGCTCCACATGGTCCAGCAGGGTATATGTCATTTGGTCGCTATACAGAGTCTAGCAGGGCATATGTCATTTGGTCGCTATACAGTGTCTAGCAGGGTATATGTCATTTGGTCGCTATACAGAGTCTAGCAGGGTATATGTCATTTGGTCGCTATACAGAGTCTAGCAGGGCATATGTCATTTGGTCGCTATTCAGAGTCTAGCAGAGTATATGTCATTTGGTCGCTATACAGAGTCTAGCAGGGTATATGTCATTTGGTCGCTATACAGAGTCTAGCAGGGCATATGTCATTTGGTCGCTATACAGAGTCTAGCAGGGTATATGTCATTTGGTCGCTATACAGAGTCTAGCAGAGTATATGTCATTTGGTAGCTATACAGAGTCTAGCAGGGTTTATGTCATTTGGTAGCTGTACAGGGTCCAGCAGGGTCTATGTCATTTGGTCACTATTCAGAGTCTAGTAGGGTATATGTCATTTGGTCACTATACAGCAGGGGTTCCCAAAGTGCGGCACGCGGGCCGCATGCGGCCCTCGAGCAGATCTAATGCGGCCCCAGATCAAATGTTCGAATTTTGAAAAATAAACAAAACTTTATGTCCAATTTAACAAACGCATTTGAATTTTAGTATTTATGTTAGCAGCATTTGACATTTTGGCAGTTTGATGGTTAAGCCAAGGTGCAACACTAAAAGTTTTTTAATATCAGAAGCGAAATCGCTAAATTTCTTAATAAAAAACCGAAAATCAAGCGGAGCAATAATGAACTAAACTGTTTAACTGTAGGCCTACTACAAAATGTTGGATGGCTGCACGATTTAGCGCTGTAGTGGACATCAATCCCCTTTTGAACGAACACTATTAATCTGAAACTGCATTGGTGTAGGAAGTTAATCAGGCCTATAGGCCTACTATATTTTAGTGGGCATTGTGAAATCGTTTGTAAGAAAGTTTGCCTTTCTGCAAAAACAACAGGTAATTTCCCGTCTTGTACGGAGATATCAAACAAAAACGAACATGTTTTTTGTACTTTTGCGTTCTGCCAAATATTTGGAGATCATTGGCAGCCAGCCTATAGCCTGTTATCTGAATTTGCCCGACGTTTCTTTGACTTCAAATTGCACGAACAGTCATTTGCTATTTTGCATAATCTGTTACTTGTGAGCTACGGATTGCGGCAATTGATGTGCATCTAGAACTGGTCGACTTGTAGGAAAGTTCAGAGGAGCGAACTTCATTTCATGCACTAAGCTAGCTTGATGGGATTTTATCAAAGCTGAACGGTTTCAGTTTATCCGACTATTTGCAGACCTTGCAGAAACAAATGGCACACCCTTTGAGTTTTATTGTCTAATATTCAAGCACTTCATTACTGTTTACTTAACTTTATTATATGCATATAAGTAAGCCTTATACCTATGGTCCCTATATTTAAAAACTAAGCCTGAAAAGGCGTCGCGACTTCGGCACTCGCATGGTATCCCTGTGGTCCGCAAGCTATCACTGTCTCTAAAGTGGCCCTGGGTATCAAAAACTTTGGGGACCCCTGCTATGCAGGGTCTAGCAGGGTCTATGTCATTTAGTCGCTATACCAGGTCTAGCAGGGTATATGTCATTTTTTAGCTGTACAGGGTCCAGCAGGGTCTATGTCGTTTGGTTGCAAAAAAGGACATAGCAGGGTCTATGTCATTTGGTAGCTATACAGGGTCTAGCAGGGTATATGTCGTTTAGTCGCTATACAGGGTATATCAGGGTCGATGCCATTTGGTCCCTATACAGAAATGTGTGCTCTTCCGTCTGTGTAGTCAGATAGAGCTTGACGTCAATATCTCTCTCACCTCTTTCAGACCACGGACGTCGGACATATCGAATTGTTAACTGTGGTCCCATGAACTAAGATAAAGCGAAGTTTGGTGTATGTGTTGTTGACAGTTCGTTTGAGTGGGCAGTGCCTTGGCTGTCGTGGTTAGCAGTCGTTGTACTAATTGTTGCAACCATTGTTCTATTCTGCATTCCTCTCCGATACCTCGTCCTTCTATGGGGCATCAACAAGTTTACTAAGAAGCTGCGAGCACCAGACAGCATTCCAAACAACGAGCTTCTCGATTACCTGTCACGGGTTCCATCAGACAAAGAACTGGTCAGTCTTACAATCATTTCTTGCTTCATTACATCCTTGTCTTTTCAAGATTTTCAAAGCTTTGATGACAATGCAAGCATTGCCAACTTATGCATAATAGTAAGGACTGTGTCTTGGCTGTTGTGGTTAGCAGTTGTTGTGCTAGGTGTTGCAACCATTGTTTGATGATCTCTTAGATGATCATGATTTCTTGGTACCTATGAGGCAAATCGAGTGACCCAATTATCTGTATGTTGTGTGGAGTTATGATGAGTGGTGCTCATCATGTATATGTGTTCCTGTGTTTAGTGTTGCACTGCAGGCACTGAAAATCAGTATGGTATTTTCTCATAGGTTTGGGCTACTATTAATTAATTTTTGTGTCTTATTGTAAGTTCTTGCTAAGTGCTAGTGCTAAGTAAGCATCTATCATGCATTCTGTCCCAGTAACTTTCGAAATTCACTTGCGATTAGGGCTACTGTTGCCGTTTTTTAGATAAGTTTAAGTTTTTTACGTGGCTGCAAGGAAGTACTCCAAAGAATATGAACTTTGTATGCTAGAAGATAGCAATTATAGTGAATTAGACAGTGATATCAGTGAAGACGAATTGGGCGAATAGTCAACTAGGAAATAATGGGGATGAAACTGATGTTGATTCCAACGATTCGCAGACGCTTTACGAACTGGGTATGCAAACCACTTTAAGTTCAAATACTGCAACACCCAAGCTGGCTTTCATGCCTGACGTCATTGGTGACATATTGTTAAGCACAAATGACAGTGGCATTGATGAAGGCAAATCTGAGTGCATTGTTCGCCCAACAGGGAGACATTTTCCAGAGAAAATTACTGCAACACAGTGTAAAGACAGACCAACAAAGTGATGTCATGTTTTGCTACAAGAAAGATGAGAGAGCAGAAAGCCTTTTCTGCTGGACAAAGTGTAATTCAAATCCTGCTCTTCTCTGCATCGATGATTGCTTTGCTGCATATCATACTAAAATAAAATACTGGAAATAGATTGCTAATCTGGTTGAAAACCTTGTGCACAACAGTTCCTGTTTACCATTCAGTTCCAAGTACCCATAGACTTTACATGCTAGGTATTCCAGATCTATGAAAATATTTTCCAACAATAGAAATTTTCTTGATAAACCTGACTCATATTATTGCAAATTCCAGTCATTGCAAAAATGAATCTATAGCACATAAATAACGATGCAGAAAACCTGTTACGTATTTAGGCACACGAGGGTTATGTTTATCTCTGATATCATGGTAGCAAAAGGGTTAAAGGTGTAACATAACAAAATGATACATGTCAATGTTGTTCTGAAGCCAAGGCCTGTGTCTTACGTGTAAGTGTCTTAATTAATTTCTGTCCATCCGTCTGAGCTTCATCTTGAAGCTGCTGAGTGACTCCAACGAAACTGTCGGTCATCGTTTGTTGCTCTACTATTCAGAGCTCATCTTTATCCTTTTGAACGGGTGGAAGCCATACTTTAAGACAGTGCTTCAAGTGAGGTCTGCTCAACAGGGCCTTACTCTGCTGATCACTGTTCTTCTGATCAATCCCAAGATGCTGTTGACTTTGGTTGCTGCTGCTGCTGTTGCTGTGTCTTGATGGTTTCATGCATGATGAATTATGACTCCTGGGTTTTTGTCTTCTTCTGTTGATCGTGCTTTCCTGCTACCCATTCCATATACAAATTCTCTATTGGTTCTTCCTGCATGAATAACTGAACATTTATCCATGTAGAAAGATGTCTGTCAATTTTTGGACCATTGATACATTGTTGTCAAATCCTCCCTTAGTCCTTTCGCTTCTTCCTTATTTTAGACCTTTGTGGTAGTTTGGACAGAGTTTTGCAAATTTATGTTGCCCTCTGACATTATTCTAATCAAGCAGCGTAGCATGTCATCTATAGGCTGAAGGTATTTCACTGCAAGGACAGTCAAGCAAGTCACTTAGTGTGACTGTAAACGTGCAATTGAAATAGCAAATCATATCAGAAGACGATCGCAATCTTAAGATTTCTACAGCACCCAAGAAGAACCAGTTCATACACAGACGCTTAATTAAAAAAAATTGATATGCGGGTTCTAGGTCTAGCAGGCAGACTATGGTGAATGATGTTTAGGGTTGTCAACTCTGAGTCGAAGCATTGAGGAAGGTAATGGGAAGAGGAGGAATCAGGGTACGATTTGCGAAAGAACAGCATTTTCTGTTTTAGTGAAAAACCTGTTGAAAGTTAGCAAGAGTTTAAGCTTTGGGGAGTTTGTAGGTTGGCAGGGCCATTCCAAAGGAGGGGCCAGCTGGGCCGTGGCCCAGAGTGCAAATGTGGAAAGGGTGCAAATTTCAAGATGGAATAACTTATTATTCCCTAAAATGCACTATTTTCAAAATGTGGGGCGGCACCAGATTGATGCTAGGCACGGGCGCAATTATAGCTCGGTATGGCCCCTGTAGGTTGGATCAGATATTTGTCCTAATTCTGGCTGGAGTTTGTTCCACACAGGCAGAGCAGCTCTGGATATTGAGTGATTTGCAAATTTGAGTTAGAGGAGAGCAGAGAGCCAGAGAAGTGGGTTGAGTGAAGTGGTTGGACTAGGAATAACTGATGAAGAAGATATGAAGGATTTGAGTGTGTTGTAGGTGAATGAAGGTTATTCATTCAGGTATTTTGAGCCAATAGAATGATTTCAGGTCAGGAGTGATGTGATAGTGTTTGGAGGAGGTTTCATTGACAGCAAAAGTGAGAGCATTCTGGATAGCTTACTAAACTTATTTGTTTTCTTATTTATATGATGAGCTTTAGTGCCAATCAGAAGTCCACTCTTGGCTCTTGCCCAGTGAGGCATCAAACTCTCCTATAATTGTTGCAGCTTTTGGCATTGAATTCAAAACCTGAGAAAATGTCTGAACTTACAGACCATAAATCTGTAATTGACCTTGTTTTAACAATTTCCATTTAATTTCAAATTGGCAAACTGCAGTATGATTACAAGTGCTCTTGTAATAACTTGTCAAGTTATTGCAGGAGTTGTATTTAACTGTCTCCATTATGTCATCCATCTCAGTGGCGTCACTGGGGTTGGTGTCACCCAGTGCGGTAAACTCTTGGTGTCACCCCTCTAGACTTTCACCATGATCTTCTTCCGAGTGTTCCTGTACCATATATAATCGCATATAGTAATGTTTGTAAAATAAGTCAAAAAGTTAATAAGGACATAAGAAAGAAAACAAATTGAACAATATAACTTCAATACTTCAGGTAAAACATAAATAAAGAACTTCGACAAACTCGGAAAAGGTTAAATTTTTGTTATTTAACATTAAAATTTCTGTTATTTAAAAGTTTCCCTTCCTGGTCTTCAAAGCTGCAAACCTGTCAATCACATCATCAAAATCAATATCTTTCACCATATCACTTTCAATTGATAATATAGCCAGATCAGAAAGTCTTGACTGTCCCATGGTTGATCGCAAATAGTTCTTTATAAGTTTCAGTTTTGAAAAGCTCCTCTCACATGAAGCCACAGACACACAGATCGTAAGAAATAGTTGTAGGCTTAGTGAGAGTATTGGGAGAGATTCAAGGAAATCCCAGTCAACTATGATTATGTACACTAAAAAGAACCGTCTAAAAAAGAAAACTCGTCATACAAAATATTAAATTTTTTTTAATATTGTCCATGGAAGTTACAACTTTTTTATTTCATTGTAACAAGTTTGAGTGGATTGTAACTTTTTTACTGGCTAAGGGAGTATTGAACATACCAACCTGCATACGATGCGGATGGCAAATGCTGCAAGGCACAATTAATGGATTCATATACAAATGTAACCGGCGGTCAACAATATTCGTTGCAACACTTCTTCTTCACTTTTATCAGGAAGTTTTGTCGCCAATGCACAACTGTCATTTCATGACATATATTTTATTATTTTATATTGTGAATTACTGGCGAATGTCAGTAACCGTATCAATTATTGGGGATCTGCGTGTGGAAGTCTCAACAGTGACTCGTTGGTTCAAAAAATTACACAACCGTTATTTATTTTTCTATTTCCATCTTTTTAATGAAAAAATTAAATTAAAAAATTAAAATATATATTTTTCAGACAGATAGAAAAACGTGTGTATGCCGTAATTATTAGTTTATTGTAGTAGTAAACTACTAGTATACTATAGTATAGTAATACTAACTTTTTTAAGTGGAAGCCTGCCGCTGTTTTTCTCCTTTAAAATTTATGTCCTGTCCTAATTAATTTACTTTAAAATATGTATATTTTAGTGATATTGATAAAATTATAAAATTTCAAAAAAATAATTATTTACATAAAAAACGAACCTGTAAACAACGTCTGTAATTTTCTGCAGCCACGTGACTCCTCACGTCATTAATTGGCGCGTTTGCAAATGAACCCACGATTCTACTCCGAGGCTCCGAGCAGCTCTGAGCTCTGAGTCTTATTCATTTAAGCACCAGACGCTCTGCATGGTGGCACCCTGTGCCTGCTCATGTATTTAACAATGAACGGTTATGAAACCCGACTAGACAGAGCTATGTCTGCTTTGTCAAATTTGCAATTTTTTTATTTTGGTGTCACCCCTTGATGGTGTCACCCGTTGCGGCCCGCACCCCCCTAGTGATGCCCCTGATCCATCTAACATCTAATTTAACCAACACACCCCTCCCCATCTAGTGAAAGAAAGACTAGTCAACCCTTCTATGCCCTACCCCTTCCCCTCCTGTAGAACTTGAACTTGAAGGTCAGGTAACATATAACTGAGAATTCTGAAAGAGAATGAAGCCGTTACTTGGACTGGTGTGCATTGTTGCTTATATTATGTTGCTTATATTTATGAGAATGAATATCTTTAGAAGTTTGACAGATGATCACATGTCACTCACTGTTGATAGAATCATGTTAGAATTTATTTTATTTATTTATTTTCAATGAACTTGATATGTGAATTATGACACAACAGTCAAAGGAACATTTTTAGTCTGTTTGATGCTGATATGAATGAGTCAGCAGATTTACGTTTCTTTTCAGTTGTTATACCGAGAATTTCGTCCAGATCCAGTCACAACCGTAAGAAAAAAGAAGCAGTGACAGCAGAAACATTGTAATCTCAGAAATTTTATGAATTTTCAATGGCAGCAACTACATAACTCGCTAACACTACCAGCAGAAATGCAAGTCCACAGTGACTACAGTCTACAAGTCAAAAGAATTGCTGTGGAACAACCGAAATTTCGTACTATCCTGAAGACATCATGCAGAACTTTTATTGACCCAACCTTCTTAGAATGGTTGCTTCATTATGTGACTGATCCAGAAGGATGCGGTGCAAGTGCTTCTTTAAGCAGACACGACCCACGATGTACGATGTCATGGAACAGACTGAGTCATGGAACATACTGTAAATCATGGAACAGACTAAGTCATGAAACAGACTGCAAATAATGGAACAGACTGCAAATAATGGAACAGTCTGTAAATCATGGAACTTATTGTAAATCATGGAGCAGACTGTAAGTCATGAAACAGATTAAGGCATGGAACTGACTAAGTCTTGGAACAGATGAAATCATGGAACAGACTGTAAGTCATAGAACATACTGTAAGTCATGGAACATACTGTACACAGGCCTGTGTACACTCTTCTGCCTCTAATGGCTTCTGTTCAGACTGCAAATAGTTATTGACTCTCTCAAGTCCTGGATGTCAATCAATTGACTCAAGCTTAATCCCACTAAAACAGAATTTATTTGGCTTGGGATCAGGCAACAACTGGCAAAGCTTAACCCTGGGGCACTTTCTTCTGCATTCTTCAACTTTACTTCAGTCTTTTGCTAATTCAGTGTGAGACCTTGGCATCATTCTTGACCAAGAGCTTTCTTTTGCCAAATGCATGTTAACTCAGTAAGTTGTAATTGCTTCTATCAGCTGCGACAATTACGAGTGATCTCCCGCTCGCCTTCTACTGCAGGCACTCTTATTCACGCTTTTGTCACTAGTCGCCTAGACTACTCCACCATTTATTTCACGAGGCAGCTGGATCGGTGACACGCCTATAAGGAGGCATTTCTAGAACAGGCCATGTTTCTGCCTATATGCGTGATGTGTTGCACTGGCTTCCCATCCCGCAGCGCATTGCATTTCAACTCACCTCTTTTGTATGGCGCTGTCTTGTTGGGGCTGTGCCTGCACCTGCTCATCTATAGGAGCTATGCTGCCCTACTGCTGCCAGTGCTCAGAGGGTGTTGCACTCTGCTGTGCAAGGCTTTCTCAGTGTTCAATTCTCACGCACTGCTATTCTGCAGCATCGAGCCTTCTCTGTTGTGGGCCCTACCACTTGGAATGGGCTTCCTCTGGACCTCTGGCTTTTACAAAGGATCTCCTCATCTTCTTTCCACTCTTTTCTTAAAACTGTCCTTTTAGACTGTGGTTGGACTGTGAGCGCCTCTGAGTAGATTTCTTGAAGATGCGCAATATCAAGTTTAATTGATTGATTGAAGTCATGGAACAGACTGTAAGTCAAGGTACGGAATGCAAGTGGACTGCATTGAATGCATTGAACCAGAGATGTCCATCAACCTCAAATACAAAGTGGCTTGCTCTCTCCTTACGAAATTGTGACTGTTCTATCTGGAAATGCTGAACCAAGTGCCATAAGAAATCTTGAAGGGTTACACTTGGCAAGATGCTGAAATTCTGAGAGTTTGAAGCATTAGCTTTTAACCTGCTTCGTGAGACCAAGGCCTGGATGTTTAGTTTATTATTTTATTCACTACACTCAGTGGTGCAGGCACTCAGGACATAATAGACACATGATCTGCATCTTATTTTTTCATGTGCACCCACAATCGTTGGATTACAAAACATACTGCCACCAGGAATAATGTGAGAGACAGTGATTCACAGCAGCAACACAATGACTGGAACAGGATAATAGTTTCTTATGCAATCTCTTGCTCATATAGAATTACTCATAGAATTCTATCGTGTGAATAATATTTTAAAGTAAAAGTGTATGAAAGTGAATACATCGTTGTCACCAGGGCAGATACGCAGCTCCTAATAGGGACAGTTGTAGCGTGAAGTACAGCAGTGATGGACTAATTTTTTTCATTTCATATTATTTTATGTTAAATTGATGACAGATCAACAGTCTTGGCAATCCTAATTTGCATTGGCTTGGTGCAGTTTATGTGGAGCTTCTTCAGAGGCTCTTGTTCAGCAATGATATCAATAGAACTACTTTTGGAATCTAAATGTATGCCAATTTTAATCTTATGTTCCACCATTAATGCCACACTCCATAAAGTGAATTATTTCAGCAAACTTGGTTTAATCTACATGTAGTTAATCTAATCTGGAGTCTTCCATGGTGTTGTTATCAATTGCTTGTAAGTAAGAATATTCTTTATTTAACCAACTGCATATCTGCATTTAAAAAAGTACAGCATTCTAATTAAAACGAATATTGTGCTAGATTGTCTACCTGTGGAATAACAGGGTCATGCTGTCGTGGACCTTGGGAGTAGGAGGCCATCTTTATTGGAGTTAGGAACCGATGCAACATGTAACCCTATCTGGAACTGCTTTAGATAGGAATACCTTTAAAAGTACAGCACTCTCATTAAAGAGGATTTTCGCGCTATTTTTGTTGCATCTGAACAAAACTGCACTACAAGATTATGATACTTTGGAAACAATATTATAAGAGTACTTAGAGTAGTAATGGTACTCCGTATTCAAATCAACCTATGCTTACTACCTTGAACATTGTACTCTTCGGGGCGTACCACGAAATAAAGTCACCGAATCCTTCGGGGGTGCAGTGGCGCAGTGATGGGGCAAACCGCCCCAGGCGGCACTTGTCCTAGGGGCGGCATTTTCGAGAAAAATAAATAAATAAAAAATTATATTAGTAAAGTTGGACTCTACAAGATTCTTTTTGCCCTTGTCTAAACCTGGCACAATACTTTTTAGGTTTTTCTCGACTTAGAACTAACATATAGGCCTATGATAGTACCATGGAAATGATCGAATGACACCTAATGTTTATAGACATCAGGGCAGTCTTCAGGTAACTTGGTGCCCTAGGCAGTCATCTATATAAGAGAGCCCCACCCCTGTTGCATAGGCAGTAAGGTGTGAGAAAATATTGGATCAGGCACACACATCACGAAATTTTATTCCTGAAAACTTTACCCTATTATTCCTAAAATTCGGCACCCAAAATTTGGCGCTCTTTAAGTTCGGCGCCCTGGGCGTCTTCTTATGTTGTCGCCTATGCCAGGAACCGGCCTAGACAGACATATAACGCAAAAGAGAATTTAGACATTATACCCATGCTGTTTAATATTTTACTGGGAACGAAAATATGAAACCGTACCGTATCCGTAATCTGTTAAGTTACCAGTAACTAGTCTATTCTAATAACTATACTTGCTATTGTCCCATCATGATTAAATGATATTAGTTAGGACTGTCTTTTCAATATGTAGAGAGAATGCCTTTTATTGCTTCATTTTAATTTTATGTGAACTTTATAGCTTGCAAGACGGTTAGTAACTTTATTGCAAGGCTTGCTTTTTTGTTATAAATGTTTTGTTTCTTAATTAATACTATCTTATTTTCTTTTCTTATTCGTATCTCAAATGATAACGCATTTTAATTAGTAAAACAGTTTTAATTTTGACAGTGCAAGCTGATGCTGTTACTAACAGTACTGTATAATGAATTGAATACTAAATAGAATAATCATAATGTATATAATGAAAACACTCAAAACAAGCGTCTTATATCTATCACCCCTTGTGCATATCCCGGGATATACACAAGAATAAAGTGAAGGAAATAATAGTCAGGGGCCGCATTTTGTGCCTTCGCCCCAGGCGGCAGTTTGCCTCGCTACGCCACTGCAGGGGTGGGTGGCGATTCGTGGGTGGGCGGGGCTGTGGGTATATACTATAAGTAGGCTATGGAGCTATTTGCAAACTTGAGTGATGAGGTGACAGGAGGACAAAGTAGTGTGAGGGCGGAAGAGGAACTGGTTGAACGATGTGGTTGAATCATGAACAACTGACCGAGATATGTGAGGATTGCAGTGTGTTGTGGGTGAGTGAAATGACCTTATATTCGATGCCTTTAGGTATTTTGAGCCAGTGGAATGACTTGAGAATGTTGAGGGCAGGAGCGATATGGTGATGCTTTGGGATTTTGATGACAGCACGAGCGAGAGCATTCTGAATGGCTTGGAGGCGGTTTAATTGGGTGGTGTCTATATTGAGAAAAGGAAATTACAGTAATCCAATTTAGCATGAACTATTGATGTAGCAATTGTGGATGTAGTTTTGGAGTCAAGCATAGGGCAGATTCTATGAAGATCACGAATATGCATGAAGCAAGAGCGAGAAAGATGAGTAACATGATCAGCGAAACTAAGGTTTTGGTCAAAGATTATGCCTATCGGTCACGGACAGGAGAATTTGAAGTGAATGTGTGGGTGGATGCAGAATCAACGTTGAGGGAAATAGAGGGATCAGGAATTTTCTTCAGTTGCTCACGAGGGCCAATCACAATGAATTCGGTTTTGGAAGGGTTCGGGAAGAGGAGATTTGAGGTTATTCAGGATGAGATTTTGGTGTTGACATGGAGAAGATGATCAATGAAGTTGGAGCATCTGGTTGGAGAGTAAGAAATAAAGAATTAATAACTGGGTGTCATCAGCATATAGATGATGGTCAACTGAGGATGCGTTAATGAGTGGACTGAGGTGAGTAGTATAGAGATAGAGGGTGAACAAGAGGGGCCCAAGAACAAAACCTTGAGGAACACCACAAGTGAGCAGACATGATTGAGATGAAGTGCTTTTAACTGAGAAAGAGCGGGAAGATAGATAGGACCGGATCCACAGAAGAGAGTTTCTGAAAAGCTGAACTAGGTAGACTGTCTCTGGAGCAATATATTGTGGTCGATGGTATCAAAGGCTGGAGAGATATGTAGGAGGCAGAGACAGGAGACTTGTTGATGAGAAATGGCAGAAACAAGTTTATTGTAGAAGAAGAAGTGAGGAGGGTTGCTGTTGAGTGCTGCTTGGTAAAGCCAGACTGGTGTAGATTTATGAGCTAGTTGAAAGTTAGATAGTCATTTATCCGGGACAAGACAATGCGTTCGAGTAATTTAGAAATGAACATAGTCACCGGCACCATGTGTCTTGCAGAGGCACGTGCCCCTGCACTTTCTAAAACTGAGAGGCATGCGGGGACACGCGTGTTTTAAAAATTTGCAAAGTTAGATGGGTATTTACAAAATAAAATAAAAATTTTGGTCGGCTGATATTGGAGGGTGCAGAGATTCCAGTTGTCAGTCTAGATGCAATTTTACTTATTCAAATTGACGTAAGTAAAAGCGTTACGACCAGTGTATTGGACTGTAGCTCTAATAGCGGTAATCATCAATAAGGTTGCACACAAAAGGGATACCAGCAAAAGATCCTTTAAAGTTTCAAGTGGTCTACTTTAGCCCAGTCAGGCTGTATAAAGAACGGATGCCTTTGCTCATCTATGTAGTCTGTGGCTTTGACAGGTCTTTGAATGCTAATATTTTGACGCAAACACAGGGCTCTGTAAATGCTGGGGCACTCGGAAAAATAGCAGGGCACACCAACAAATTTCGGGCTTCGCACGTTTGATTCTCAATCTCTGTTTTCGTTTATGTGGAAACGTCTAAATTCTAAATATTTCAACAACTGTCTGTGCATGGCTCTTAGCATACTGTAGGTGAGTTTTTTGCTTGACAAACTCTTTTGATATTCCAAATAGACTAATTTAAACTTATTTTTTTAAAGTTTTAGCTGAAATTAAAACTAGAAATTAAATATAATTCTTATTTTTATATTGGTACAATTTTTTAGGTGTAGGCCCCTACGCTTGGTTTCATTAAATGTACATCAATTGAACAACATATTGCATGCTAAATTAACAAACACAACTCTTGAACTGAACATGATAGGCTACATTCTGAGCATGTATACCTTCCTTAATAGATACTTGTTGTCAATGATGGACACTTTTAACTACTGTAGTTATTAACTTGTAGTTATAACTACTATAGAAGTAGTTACCTAGTAGTTATAACTAGTTTTTAAGAAGTAGTTAAAGAAATAGTTATAACGACTTTCATCAAGTAGTTTTAAGTTAACTACAATATTTCATGTTAACTACATTTTTCCCATTTACTAATTCCGTCTTACAGGAATTTCTGTTACTTCACAACAAACATGGACATTGTCCATTATAGTCTCATGAGTAAACTTGCTATGTAATTGTTTCATTCAAATTTGCCCATACTATTGTAAGGAAGTGGGTTCCTCTCAGAACTATAGAGAAAACCTCAGGCATTATGCCTGCTTAATGCATACCTGGAGATTGTTGCACGATAAGAACTTGAGCAAAGCGTTGGTCGGCGGTCGTAGAGGGTTTGGGGTTTATGCGCCAGAGTTAAAGAATGAGGAAAGCAGCAAGTACGCGACTGGATGACCAGTCATTGTGGGCAGCTGGGTTACAAGTGGGTCTGAGAGAGAGAGGTGACTCGAGTCAAGAATGACAGAGGTGAGAGACAGACAAACAGAGAAAGAGACAACGGTAAGAGACTGGGCACTGGCTGGATAGACCAGGTCGAGGAATTCAAGAAGCAGTCAATGCAGACAGCAAAAGGTGAGATATACAGTGATATTTTATAGAGCATAGGGAACCATTTGCCAGGCATGGTTATTTGGTGCTCTACAGGATCATTCTAGGCTTTGTAGGCTAGTCATTTTTTGTAGTTGTAATAAGTTGGCATATATATGTTACTGCTAAACTGTTCTCTAATAAGGGCACTTTGTAGCATGTGCTAGTAGTTCTAGTCCTTGTTAGTTTACAATTAAATATGTCATTGTGTTTCTGATCATATGTATTACTTATGTTGAACATCAGCAATTAATACTGACAATAGATTTGCATACTGCTTTGTGACTATCAATGCATCATGACATAACATTAGCAAAGTAGTTTTAAAAGTAGTTAACTCCTTATGTGGTAGTTACAAATGTAGTTATGGCTACTTGTCATCTAAAGTAGTTAAATATAATTACTTATTGTGAAAGTAGTTAGGAAGTAGTTTTAACTACCAGTCAAGTAGTTGGTGCCCATCACTGCTTGTTGTACACTGTGCATCCAGAAAAAATGTCTGCTTACTCGCCGCCTAAGCACTGATTCTTTAGCTTGGTTATACCGTATGCAGAACGGTTACCGTACCTTATCCGCAGCATGCAGTAGATGGCTTTGGATCCTTCAATAAGTGTGGTTGTAAGTCTCGGGGTCGTACTCGGCACCGGTCGCTAATCGGTGACGTGGGATTTCCGGGTTCCCAACCGTGTATAACCCCTTGAGTCCTCGTGAGTCTAGAGAGTTTAAACCACCTCCTTCTGAGATTAAGGGTCGGAATCGGTTAGCTTCCTCAAAACTTGGCCACATAGAAGAAGAGCCTAGTCTATCCAGCATTTTATAATCTGGACGCAATCTTCCTTTTAAGCGCTCACTTCTACGCAGAAAATCAGAGGCTGTACTCGCTTCCTGAACCAGTGACAAATTCCGTAAATCATGGGATGACGAGTATAAAGGGTGGCTGATGGTATAGGGCACGGCGTCACAGGGTGCGGCAATTGCTGTATCAAAGCAATCAGGGTTCGAAACTCGACTCACGGATCCTCGAGTAGAACCTTCTACTCTTTCCAACCTCTCGCTAAGTTCTGATAGATTAGCCAATTGTTCAGACTGACTTCTAACTAAATCTGCATGACTCTGAGAGATTTTAGCTAGTTTATTTTCTACCCTGTTCTCTGATTCTAACTGATTCTTTGACATACTATCTAGTTTAGTAAACAACCTGTCAAGTGCAGAGTCAGGTCTACTGAAAGGTGAATTTATCCTTTCTACCTCAGAAGCCAATCCTACTTGATGCAAAGACTCCTGAGACATCATGAAAAAATATGAAGAAGTGTAATTGGAAGCAAGAACAGAAAAGTAGTTAATTCACAGACAAGTATTTCAAACAAAATCACAAGGATCACAATCAATGTCCAAGTCACAATTAAGTCTGAAATAAAAGTACTTCACATTAAGCATACATCAGTCAACATATATATATTCTTAGTCAGAATAATTCAATCTTCTGACCCTAACCTATGTGATCCGTAATAAGGTTCCCCAAATTTCATATCAAGGTGGGCATAATAAAATACAAAATGGATGGCACTTAACCTCAAAATCTGGATAAATTCGATTCTCAAACGCTAATATCATGGTTTTCACGGGCTCAACTTATCCGAAATTCTCTGCATATAGGCATACAGCACTATCACAGACGACGACTCTCGGGTAACTGGCAATGGGCTAAAGGGTACTCTTCCTTATATAGGAACTAGGTTCTACATCATTTCGCGGGGGGGGGGAACTGTCAAAACCCCTCCCTTGGCATACCAAATGGCCTCCGATATGCCTTGTCGGAGATCAACGCACCGAGCGATTTATCAGCCTTTTGAAGACAGGCAATCGTCTGATTATCTCATCCTGGCTTAAGCTCCATCAAACCGGACCACCTATGTAGTATCTAATGCATCATCGTGACCTTGCTTGCCTTTAATTAACGATATACTACCCTTAAATGACAATCAGTAATGTAACACCTGTAAAATAACTCTTTTGTAAGCACTTACAGGGACTTTCACGGTTATAACTTAATAATACAATTCTAGCTATGTCATAATTTATTAATAGTCTAGGATATGTTTCCCTACATAGCGGGCACAGTGCATGTTCTGTAAGTGGAGGACTTGGGAAAAATACACGTAGGAGGGCAAAAAATATCTTCGTGTTTCGCGCGTCTTTTTACATTCTTTAATTTTTGTGCGCCACTGAAAATGAATGACAAGTTGAAGATTTGAAAGCCTGGAGATAGGAATTAATTCCAAGGGTTGTTAGCGTGAGATTCGGATTTGGTGATAATAGGAGCGTGTTTGTCAAGGAGCATGGAGAGAGTGGTATTGTGGGAAGACAGGAGATCATCAAGAGAGGATGTAGGATTTAGAACGAGGTCTGAACTGGAGAGACCTTGCGCTAAGGATTCTATGTTTACGGAACTGATGCGGCGAAAAGAACGCGAGACAGAATCAGTACGTGGTGTAGGTAGAATTTAAAGCATGTGAGTATGGGATAGTGATCATCATAAGGTGCATTAAAAGAGAAAGAAATATCTGGTGACAACTTAGAGAGAGATGATGTGATGACGAGATCAAGTGTGACGTTGTGACAGTGTTTGGGGAAATTGACATGTTGGACCAAATTAGTGGATGACAAGTGCATGAGGAATTCAGTGGCAAATGAACCGCATGAATTATATCGACATGTATGCATTGGCGTAGCCAGGTTTTAGCGTCGGGGGAGCGGCAAGCACATTAAAAAGGCACCAACTTTTCAATATCAAAATTAAATCATTTCAAAGATATAATTTGAAATAACGAAAATGGTAATGTCAGTAAACGCCTATTATGAGGTTTTATAATGCATATTATAGTACTAGAATTATAGAATACAGTCGAATTGAAAAGCAAGACACATTTCATAAAGTGTCATAATTGTGTACTAATTCTTATGAATAACTCCATTCTGTATGCTAGACAAAATTAGTATATCTATCACAGTCTTTTTCCTCTAGGTTTCATTCTAGCCATATGATCAATTACTTTGTTAAAATCCACCTCAGCAGCAAACTGCTGCTGAGGTGGATCAAGATTTTATGAGTTCGAGAGAACTTCAAAGGATCGGTCTGCTCCAGCACTGCTTATTTTGGCAAAGTCAGAAAAACGCGATACAATGTTGGCAGGCTTGGATAGATGGAACACATGTCATTGGCCATCATAGCTTTCAGTAGGCCTATGCTGCTGATGGTCACTGCCATTTCCTGAGTTTCCTCTTCAGTTGAACTTTCTTTGCTGATACAAATTATTTCTGTGTACTTATCTCTAAATGATAGATATTCTTGCACATTTCATTTCTACTTTCAATTACATCTGAGTATGAGTTGTCAAATTTGAACTGGGGGGAAGTTGAAAATTATCATGTCATAATTTATAGGGACCTTAAACCATTATACAGAGGTTAAATTGTAAAGGGTGACAGTGGGTGGGTGTGGGGACACAAATTTGAGCTTATAGCTGTGTTTTGTTCAATCATCAGTTAAATGACATTTATCAGAGTAACATTGGCTGCTGACTTCAAATATAGACACCACAGGGGCTTACATTGGTAATTTTAAAAACAACATGCATATCAGGGTAACATTGGCTGCTGACGTCATCTATAAACACCCTAGGAGCTTACAATGGTATTTTACAAACAACATGCACATTTAAGCTGTTCAGGTAGTTATCATATTTGAGTCCCAGTTTCATTTACTACCAAAGTATACAAGAATCAGTAGTGCTGGTGACCTAGACTGATCTACAGTAGGTAGGCTATACTAATACACAGCAAACATTATTATGACTTTACCAAGAATGAAATGATATAAATGAAAACCGGACACCATAATAGTTTTAATTAATTTTGAACTCTTGCAATTTCAACTGTTGGCAAGCCTATAGCTTTTTCCAGGGCTCCAGGTTTGCCTGGCTTCAACCAACTTATAACACACTTGTGGACATTCCAGTGCGCGAGAGGAAGGGCCATGAATACAAATACAAACCATAAAGAAGTCATCAACATAATGTTAATCAGTCTGTTTCTTTCCCTGGTATGATAGAGATCAATTTGACTAAATCGTTAAATGACTAAATCAGCTCAAGATACAGGCAGCACTATCAAAGTCGTTAACTTAACTTGTTAGGCGTATACCTAACATTGTCCCATCACTGTTGTTGAACATGCCATACTCTTACACTATAGTACGCTGCTTGTATTTCATTAACAGGAAATTCTTTGCTTACTTTTGCAACTTGTTTTTCGCCAAATTTGCTCTATTGAAAGAATTTTAGGGCCATGATGATTGAAGAGTGAAAGGCTAGACATTTTAAAGGAGTGAAAATTGAGAAAAGTGGAGATACTCAAACCGTAACTGCCTAGAGGCCAGCTATGCAGTCTTTGGTCTTAGTAATTTCTGTGAGAACGACATTTTTCATGCACACTTACCAGCCTTTGATTTTTCAGCCTTCTCAGCTACACTGTCACATCATCTTAATTTAGTTATCGCTGGTTCAGTTTCTTCATCAGGACCATCACATTCTTCAGTATCGGAAATCGATTTGGTGGGAGAATCCAAACTTCTGTAAGCTCATTCATGCAGTGCTGAAAGTGGTTTGCTGGTACATACCAACTACAAATTTAGGTCAGTGGCAGATTCCATATCACTGCTGTACATGGGCTTCATCTCAATATCATCCCAGTACATGCAGTGGGCACACAGCGTATAAAGTGGTCAGAAGTCATGCCCTCTCTCTGACACTGCCCGAGACTTATATGTCGACCCCCTATAGTAGTGCTGACTGATGAGGCTTCAAGAAATACTCAGTGTAATATTATCATCCTCACCGAGCCACTTCATTTTCATAGGCAACTCTGTATATTCAGAATAGTGCAGACACACGCAATTGCCTACTAGATATTGTTATGTTACTGAAAATGTAACATGGCGATTTTTTACATAAAAAATATCATAATCAAAGCCTTGAGCGCTAGGGACCCAGTTAAGATACACTTAGCCACTGAAAGTTTATCTGGGGGAGTGTGCCCTGACCCACAAGGTAATTTTTGAGAATTAACGAGGGGGATTGAAAAATGAACTGGGGGGTTGAACCACCCCAACCCCAACCCCCCAACAATTCAATCACTGTGACTACCAAATGTTCAAAATTTTTGAAATAGTCCGCATTGCCAAAACATGTTGGATCTAATCAATTAAACTTGGAAGTTACATCTTTAAGATGTTGATATCTTTTAGTTGTGTTACTTATGACAGAATCCATTGACGCTAAATAGGCTTCAGCAATGAATTTTTTCCAAAATATCAGATAACCTATTATCTCCTTCAATTTTGTTATGGAATCTGTTTCGTTTGCGTGCTCTCTGCTTACAATTCGGTAGAAATGTAACATTTCTCAGCCAGCTCAGTATCTTCCTTCTCGGTCTGTTCAAATTCTGATTCGAATTTGTTTCACTTGTGTCATTTTCAAAAGCTGAATTATATGACTAGCTGTTAAATATTCAGTACTACTTTTCTGTAAATATACGGATACTTTGCAAGCCTTATGCAGACTGTTTCCCCCAAAATATTAAAAGAACTAAAAATTCGCTAGTCTCAATTGTAGCAAGAATTCCCATTGCCTTTGCAATGTTTAGTGGTACAGTTTTTAATTTCACCATCAACGATTCTTTGAAAATTGTAAGGCAAAGACCAGTGCTTGTAAGTTATGCAGGACGTAGGCCTACAACATCAAATGCGGCTTTTCTAGGCGGCCATTTGGTACATTACCACAAAGTCGTTTTAGACTCAATGGAAAAGATATATGTTTTTGCATTGTTCTTCTTTTAGCATTGAAAGACTATGTAAACTGCCGTAATAAAATAGGCCTATGTATCTAAAATTTTACTAAAAATGTCATAAAAAGGCGCCGCTTTTCCGCATAATGTTCTCAGAGGGAGCGGCTCTGGGGATGATAGCCGGAGGGTATACAGTCTTGGTACTGGGGAGAGTTGTATTTGAGCTTAACCAGGTTTTCGTTAGTGCAAAAAGATGTGGAGGGTGGGATGATTGATCCAAATCTTTAATTTCTGCTGAGTGCGCCGGATGTAATGCTGAGGTACAAATTTCTTTGGGGAGATGAAGGAGAAGGAGAAGGAGGAAGGACAGTTTCAGTAGTAGTAGCGGTTGGAGCAGAGGGAGGGGAGGACGAAAAGCTGCTTGGCCATTTGTTGGACCCGGGTTTGCATGTGTGTCTCGACATGATGAAGAAATTATTGTAAATTGGATTCTGGAGTTGTCTTTACGCCTACTTGTAAGAAAATGAGACATTTATGTATGTAGGCCTACGACGTGTATCCCATTGTAGCGAGACATTGTAGCGAAACATTGTAGCGAGACATTATACACAATAACCGCTAATCAGCTAGGCAATTTCGCAACTCTCTCTCTTCCCTCGAACGAATTGGGTGCCCCATCTTCTGCAGTCCCGCCGCACAGCAGCTTAAGGCTCATCCATAAAATACAGAAAATTCTTTCTAAGCAGCAACATCTGAACTACAAAATTATCGCAAAGGAAAGAATTAACTTTCCGTCTTTGAACTAAACATCTCGCAGAATCCTGCAACAACACAAGATTGCCAATGTTTTCACTGCAATACTAAAGAACACAAACAGGGAAAGATTTTCCCTATCGCAAATTATGCCTGAAACCGACTAGGGGTTAAAATCCTATCCCCTTATGCAAAGTAAACACCTCACAAGAGAACATCAAGTCCGCATTACTACATCAAATTCATTACACAAAACAGAGCTTTGCGTCCGCAAACGTTACAGGCTCGCCGCCTGCAGAAACGACGCCGTTTCTCTTCCCTCCCCGCCCCGCGCCGACTGGTAGCGCGCAGGGCGACGCATATTACACTGAGGCCGTCTGTTAATCCCGGTCAAAGCAGAAAGCAAGTTGGCTCCTCTTTCCGTCGGCCCAGCGTCAATATCTGCACATAAACGCATATTGTCGACGTGTACTATAAACGGGCGAGAGTTGGGCGACTTGCGCAGGAGGTAATTTACAGGTCCTCGACGGCAGTTCACACGAAATAGCCCGCTGTACATTTGCTGCCATTTGCACTGCGTTCCTGGTAACGACGTGCGGAAAAATACCACACGCGGTCTCCTGGTGCGAAGTCCGCAGGACGCACGCGTAAGTCGTACGCCCGTTTTTGTCGCTTAGCAGTGACCTTCTACTGCTCACGCACCAGACGATAGGCGGCCTCCTTGCGTTCTGTGAAGTCTAGGACATAAATTGGGTATGTGAAGTCGTCGTGCTCCACGTCCCGTGGTCTCCCATAGACCAGGTCTATCGGTGCCCTGGCTTCCCGACTGAACATCAGATAGTTCGGGGTAAAGCCAGGCACCTCGTGCGGCGACGCCCTATAGGCGGCCAGTCGGTTCCGGTGTACGCTGGAGCCACTGCAGGGCGGCGTGGTCCGTTCGCAGTGCGATCGGCCGCCCCAGCAGATACTGTCGGTAAAGTTTGCAGAAATAAACTAGTTCCTTTCGCGTCACACAATAAATTCTTTTTGGCCGAAGACAGCAGTCTATTTCCATACACAATCACCCTTCCTCACCGTAAGTCCGTTGGGACAACACCGCTCCTATGTATACGTCTCTTCGTCTTTGGACAGGGCCAAGATCGGCGTGGTAGTCAGGACTAGTTCCAAGTGTTCGAACGCCCCTGGCACGCGTCGTCCCAAACAAAAGCTCATTCCTACTTAGGTTAACTCAAACAGGGGAGAGGCCAGCACCGAGAAATCCTTAATATACCTACGGTAGTAAGAGCATATCCCAAGAAAAGGTCGCACATCCTTCAAATGTTGCTCAACCGGCCACACGACTACATCGCCGATCTTTGTCGATTCCACGGCCACTCCTTCCGGAGTCACGACATGACCAGCAAAATTAACCGTCCTACGCAACAGTCGACACTTGCTTGGCTTCAGCCTAAGGTTTGCTCCTCGCAGGCGCCCGAACACCAGCCTCAATTGCTCCAGATGTTGATCGGGTGTTCTCTCAAAAATGATAACATCGTCCAAATACAATAGACATGCTTCAAAGTTAAGCCCGGACAGGACGATATCCATAAGCCTCTGGAATGTAGCGGGCGCGTTGCATAACCCGAGGATCTATGTAACGGGTCTAAGCCCTTCCATCGGAAAGTACCCCTTCGGGTCACGAACGCGCCGTTTTATTGGCGTCTCCAGAATACAAAGCCACTTGATGGTAACTACTACGTAGGTCCAGAGGCTGAACCATCCACCATCGGCTAAGGCACCCAAGCAAACATCAATCCTGAGAAGCGGATACGAGTCTTTCCTCGTCCGCTCACTTAACTGTCGGGAACCCACACAAAATCGTTATTTCCCGTCCTTCTTACGGGCAAGCACCACGTTGGATGACCACTCACTAGCAATAG
Source organism: Bimastos eiseni (assembly GCA_959347315.1). NCBI lineage: Eukaryota > Metazoa > Annelida > Clitellata > Crassiclitellata > Lumbricidae > Bimastos > Bimastos eiseni. Next base: position 5,832,761 of record OY365817.1, read on the forward strand.
GTTCTATCCGCTCAGCCGCCCTCAAATTACTTAACTGTTCATCGATCACCACTCGATGGGGAAGCGGCTGTCGTCGTAGGGGCTGCATACGGGAGGAGTATCCCCCGTGACAATCCTATGCTTCAGGGCGGACGTACTTCCTAAGTGTAATTCCCCTTCACAAGATACGTCACGAAATTCCCGTCACCAGCTCGCCTAACAGCGCCCGGACATCAGATGTCGCCTCCTCTTGAAGGTCCGATAATATCCCCTCGTAAGATGGCATAGAGCTATCCAGGCTGCGCCTTACATCTGCCGCCCGGCTTACCTCTACCTCTACCTCAACCGGGTGCAGGCCCGCAATCACCTGGTTCTTACCGAACTGGACTGGGTCGTCGCTCAAATTCACAACTCTCACCCGGTTTGTGCCGGCGCTATCCCCAAGCACGACTCAGACGAGGTGGACGCTCAGTCTAATTTTTGGCCTCTGTCATCCAGGCCGGCGCTACGTAGCCCAAGTCCCCATACATCGCACGCACTGGCACGTCGCTCTGACATTTCGGCGGAATGACCATTGTCTTCGGCAACCGCTACTCGCCTACACCACACAGACCATTTGCCCTTCATCAAGGGGATGGGTTGGCGGCCAATAAACAATATCCCGGACCCAACGTCCAAACGACAGCGATGCTCCCTAAGCCAATCCATGCCCAGCATTAGCTCAGTTATCTGTTCCGACGCCAGGAACGCACTCGAGATCTTTAACCCCGGTCGTACCTTAATGGATAGCCTAACCTCCCCATGTACATTAATATTGGACCCGTTTGCAGCCATGAGAAAACGTTTACAGGGATGGATCTCTGCCCCTACCAAAGCAGAAGCAGGCACGAAGCTCGCCGTAGATCTGGTGTCGACCAGGACGGCGTCCGCTGATGATCCCTCGAATGTTGATCGCGCTGCTGGTCGCTCGATTCGGAGCTCTCGGTCTTATATGATTTACGACCGCCGACTCCAGTGGCATCGGCACAGCCTCTTCCGTTTTAGCGTCGTCGATCTGTCGATCCCGACCTTGCCGGCAGTCGCGGACAAAGTGCCACAGCGAAAGCAGGTCCCCGTCCGTACCTGGCGATGGCTGCCAGCAGGACGAACGTCTAGACCCTGGTCTTCCGAATTCGTAGGTCGGCAGAAGTCTATCCACGTCCGTCCTTGCTGATCGTTACCAGGACGAACGTCAAGACTCGGATCATTCGTCGTCGCAGTTCGGATCGTCAGCTCCCGGAGTTTTCAGTTGAACTTGGCCTCAGAGTTCCGTTGCCAGCGCATCTGATCTTCCTGTTGCTTGGCCAGCAAGCACTCCAACCAAGCCTGCATATGCGGGGTCTCGTCAGTTTCAACAGTCCCTCACACACGATTCGGCGCCCTCCGCCGTTCGTCGTGGTTCGTCGTCGTACAATATGCCTCCATGCTAAGCGCGGTTCGTTATGCCTCGTCCAGCGTCATCGGCTCTCGACCACGTACTTTGAGCGAGAGCTCCATGTCTCTCATGGCCTCCAGGAAAGCATCCGTGACGATGATTTCGGTGGTTTCACTGGACGCCACGAGGTAGGCTAGAACGACCAAACGACGTATCTCGCGCAGCAGGTCGCACAGGCTCTCTTCCGATCGTTGTCGTCTGTAGTAGAGTTGGGCACGAAATGTTTCAGCTTGGCCTTCCGTCCCGTAACGCTGGCGCAACCTCTCCAAGAGCTCCTCATAGATCACGTCCGGCCGAGCCCCAAAATCCCACAGCAGCTGGGTGGCATCCTTCTCTAAAGCGCAGCGCAGGTAGTCGACTCGGTCCACGGGGGTCCATAGGTTGTGTCTGGTACACAACTCGAACTGAGGAAGAAACGATTCAAGCGACCCAGTCCCGTCGAACTTTCCAGGCTTCATCTGCGAGGGTTGGTCTCGGAGCAGACCCTTGACGCCCTCCAGCAGCTTCGGCATCAAAGTTGGTTCATCTGCTTTTTCCGGAGCTCCCGACTCCACCGGTTTCGTATTATCGAAGTCGATACTCTCCAACAATCGGCTACGTGTGTACAGCGTGCTTGTCTCTCTTCCCACTTCTCAGGTGCCAATTGTGGAAAAACCCCAAAGCCTGGAGAAGTAATTTCACTCCACCTCTTGGTAGCAACTTGCGGCAAACCTCGGAGTTACGCTTGGCTTTTCCGTCGATCGACACCGAGAAAAACTAAGGATTCCTCCTCTAATCCTCTGGTACCCTCAGGATGCCGCAATGTGGTTTTCCCCAGGTCCGACTGTCCGCGGGGTAAATCCGGCTTGTTGGCGCAGATATGAGAAAGATTACCAATGTCAACGATCTAAGCTCATTGCAAATAACTTCGACTCGATTCCGACTGATTTATCTTTATTTCTTTTATAATATCAACAGTCATCGAACAGTTATTGTACAAAACGCTAATCTTTACAACAACTACTACAACGATAACTTCTGCACTGACAATTTCTGCACTGCTCTCCTACTTCTGCACTAACGACAATTTCTGCAACGACAACTTCCGCACTGCTCTGACGAACCACTTTTTGCACCTCTCTGCTCTCTTATATATATATATATATATATATATATATATATATATATATATATATACGAAGCAAAGCGAGGCATTGTAGCGAGACACTGTAGTGAGACATTGTAGCATTATACACAATAACTGCTAATCAGCTAGGCAATTTCGCCACAGTATGTACGGGGGTATATTAGCATTTCTGCGCTAATAGGATAGGCTATCCGTGCGATTACACCCACCGTGCGGCTAGCTATTTGCCTTTTGACTCGCAAGCGTCTAAAAGCTTGCCTCTTAAAATTGTCAGCAAAGAAGGGAGCTCGAACTAAAGATTACAATTCCGGAATTTCCGATCTTTTATAATTCCGGAATTTTTCAAACACGAATTCCGGAATTTCGGAAGTGAAATTATGGGTTTAAATAGCAGTTAATATCATTATTATTATCATAATTCACGGAACACTATGCATAACTTTATTTTATTTACATAATTATTATATTATGCGAATATATAATATAGTAGGCCTTACATTTCATGTGAGGTATAACTTCGATTAATTGCGCTATTAGAATTCGGAACTGTGCGCAATAAGACTCCCGTATTTTTCCTGTGTTTCTACCGTTATTCCGGGAACGTTTGATAAAGCCCTCAAAATGACTGAAAATCTCTACAAAGACACCAACGCCACGACAGAAAGGCTATATAATGATGATCAGTCTGGTGGCATTATTTTTGATTGGACACCTATAGAAAATGGACTGTACGTGTTGAAGCTGAACGGGCGTATCTGCTCCAGGTTGCGAACCATGCAGACTGGGTGATAAAACTTGGACTCAGTGTGCTTCCAGCGTTCGTATTTTCAGAAGTATGCCTGATGCATTATGGATTCATTAACACCATGAACTACATACTTAGACCTATCCAGGGGCTTCTATCCCCCCCCCCCCAAGGTGATGGAAGCAAAATCATCCCCCCCACTAAGCCTATGAGTTCATGACGGACTACTGATTAAACACAAATTGTTTCAGAGATAATGAGTAACTGTTGTAACAGTTTACGACTAGGCCATATATATGCAGAATTTCAGACACTGCATTGTCTGAAAATTATATCGCTCATGTTACTTAACTAACTACAATAGTAAGTAACAATGCTATTGTAGATACTAAGTGACATTGTTCTACTAATAATGTTACTTAACAGAAATAGCAGAGTTACTTAACTAAAATTCATAGATAAATGGAATGATCATTCTCAGATTAGCTCGGCTACAAAGCAGACCCGTTGAACTTAAATAACTGAGACGTCTTGGTATAGGCCTCTAGTTATGGTAGCTAACCTAAGCTGGGAGAATAACTGAGACGTCTTGGTATAGGCCTCTAGTTATGGTAGCTAACCTAAGCTGGGAGATTAACTTATTTTGAGTAACTTTCTGGAACATAGACAGTGATAATATTTCGTTTATATTGGTCAATCATCTCGCGAATATAGAGATAAAGTTGCTATCAAGAGGCAGCCGAAATAATTCAGTACAGTGCATTCATCCAGTCATAGCATCTGGTTAACCGCTGGCGACTTTTGATGATATGCATAGCCCTCTGAGTGCACGCTCTACAGAACATATAGTTACTGGTAAAGTGACGAACATCCAGTACAATTGTAGAATGTTAGGAAGATATTCAGATGACTGAGAACAGAAATTCGATTATGTAGCTATGTTGATTCCACTTTGTTAATTCGTTTTCATCGTCGGTTTCTTCCTCATCAGTTAACTGGTTCTTCGTCACGAGTGTCACACCACTTTCTGCGATCAGTCTTTCTGCAACAAGTGTAGTTTGACTTTTAGGGCTGTGGCAAGGAATGCTGTGTGTTTGTGGTATCCGCGGCCCTCAACGTACAGAATGTTTTGCTAACATCGCCATGCTCAACTACTCAAGTACCACAGCATAGAGATTGATACTGTAGATCATAGTGAGTTCTGATACATGATACCCTATTGAGGCTGCTAGAAAAAATGACATTACTGTCAACAATGCCGTCTTGTCATCGCCCAATCTGTATCGCATCTGCATGCATATCTGATTCAGTACTGGCCAGGAACGCATATGTTTAGCCGAATTATCTAGTCTTCATTATTAGAGTCTCATCGCTGCAAACCTCTCTATACATCATGAGCTTCCTCTTGCTTCCTTCGTCAATGTTAACGTCAAAGAGATGGTCTTTTGCAAGTGAAGTTGATTTCTGCAGTAAAAGATGCCAAGTGACGTGATGCATAGGCAACACAGCTTCGAATTTTGCTCAACAGTTTGACTTTCAGATCTACACATATCTACAGATGCCTCGCAATTGTGGAAAAACAGAGTAGGCCTAACGATGAATCTGAAAGTTTTGAGACGTTGTGAGAAGTGATTGGCTCCAGAAACTGTTGCGCTAAGTCTTCACCCGTGGGAGAGGGGGTTTCGAGGATGGATAGTAGGCCTACTGTACTCAAACATTGGATTGTCGTATCAACTGCAGTCTGTCTACTACATCTTGTACATACAACTCGCTTCAGTTTGCGTTTTTGCCCTCCATTGGTCTGGGCGTCCATAAAGATAGCACTTCGAGGTCTTGTTCACAGAGGAAAACGCAAGAATTCTTCCCAATGCCCGCTTTGGGAAGAATAGGCCCGAGAGTTTTCTTTATTTAGGACAACTCGAAACTGTTGCTTAGGCCTACTTGACAAGGTTGAAGGATGATCATGCATGGCATTGCCGCATTGGCACCAAAATGTATAATCTTAAGAATTTATTGCTTAGATCTTCGTCTTAAATCCTTAATATTTCCCCGCGCATTTCAAGCTCAATCCAAGCTTTGTCCCACAACCAGGTCAATGTCTGCTGCTCTCAATGAATCAAGAACTATTTCACAAAAGTCGCATTCATGAACTGTCTCCCGAACAGAACATCGCTTGTTCCCTTAGAAAACTCTGCCACCAGTTTGACAATCGCCGGTCTTCATCTCAGGGAGTATAGTGCCCTTATTTGTCCATTTCTACATAGTTACCTAGCAACACCGTCGCTTCCTTCTTGCTGCTGTTATATGGGCAGCAGCAATAATTAATATGACCGAAAATTTGCTCTATTATTAAGACCTTCATGATCGACAGGAGTTGCTATAGGTCTACATATGATAGGGTGTTATGCGCACGATCGATTCTCTCAAGCAATAATCCCCACGAAAGAAGTCTGTTCTAGCAGTCCTGTAGCATCAAGATTAAACCGTCTATTAATTGCATTAATTTTTTGGTTAAAATATTATTTGAATTAATTAATTAATTATATTGACTTCCCTCAAGGTCACTGAATGTTATCCCCCCCAAGATTGCATTGTATTGCTTCCTGCATCTGTTGGTCGTCCATCAACAGATGCAGGAAGCAATGCAATGCAATCTTGGAGGAACTCAGCTGGGAATTCAACCCATAACGCCTTGACGGGTGAGGGAGAGCACGAGTGCGGTAGAGTATCCCCGGATATTGGTCTCTTCGCTAAGACAATTAGCGGGTTGCGTCCGCCATCTCGACGCAGCACATCGCAAAACTTGACCTGGCTAACATCACACTGAACTACGATTGCTCTGGATGTATGAAAATAGGCCAAGACCGGTGCACTCATTAGAATTTCCTTCAATCTATCAGGCCTCCAGTAGAATTCAATGTCACCCTTGATACCTTTTTTCGACAAAGTCCCAATAGCGCTCGCATGTTTATATTGTGCTCATCGGTGGTACCTGCGTCGTAGATATAAGTGATAGATTGAAGTGTAACAAGAGTCCATACTGACCCGTGTGTCGGGTGAAAGGTCAGCTAGGTCACCAACAGACACCGACGTCGCAATTCTGTTTGTGTGTAGATCCCGCTGCCTCTCCAGGGACCTCTCGTAGATAACGTCTCGGCGGCTTCTGAACGGGGAGACAGCTGTCACCGTCTGCAATATGAGCGTCGCTGTCCAGGACGTAGATGTGAGCGCGCTGTGCCCCCTCATTAGAATCGGTTATGCAGCCGTTCGCTTGGTAAAGTGGGGTCATTTCAGTATTAGATGCACGTACCTCACCGACGATTTCTAGGACTGCTTTCAGGAGGGCCGGGTCTCGACAGGTTTCGAAGTGCATGACCCATTGTACGGAGGCGAAATAGAAGTGCTCTTCATATTCACGCCTTCTTCGAGATTGAATGACCGTCACCGTAATCATTCCTTGCGTTTGCAGTTGCGATCGGTCGTATATAGGAATAATAGCCTCTGCTGGGCTTATCTCCTGATTTCCAACGAGAGTCGCACGACTGCTTCCAGAATCAGATTTACGGTTGCACAGCACTTACAGCGACGTGTTTCGTTGCTGGCTTGACTGTGACCTGCATCCTCAGTTGGTAGTCGGGATATGCATCCGCTGAGACTGCGCCGAGCTGAGTTGCCCATTCCGTCGAGTGTCTCGTTGTTTTCTAGTCCTGGCATAGCTGTAGATTGCTGACCGAATCGAAATCTTCGCGACTTAAGATAATCGTAATAGCTGACTTTAACTTATTCGCTAACGGATTATTCTCGCGCGTTGATTCAGTGACTACTCTGACACCATGTAAAGGAAGACAATATGTATCATAAAGCAATGACTGCTATGTCTACTTTACTATACTTTAATACTATCAGCTGCAGGTTAGATTAAATGACAACTCTCAGGTTTGCTCTACACCGAATGCGAGATGCTAGACTTAGTGTCCAGTATCTATAGATGGGATTCGAACGGGTTGTTGTAGGCGTGGCCTATTAACGCCCAGTGTCCAATGGCGACCGACATAGCCCTGTCACAACTGCAGAGCTCAGTCGAGAGGATTGTTGGGAGATTGTTCGAGAATGACCTTGGTTGAACAGTGTCGTTCGATTGATAGAGAGGAGATCGTTCGATAATGACTATGATAGTTTGAGTTCGTTGTCTGTTCGCTGCTGTTGAACGTTACAATAAAACAAGTTTGTTCGTCATCGAGCTGGTGTAGTCTGTTTAGTTACGAACTCTGATTCTACCTTCGGGGCATTCTTAAGTCCTACGCCAGGCCGGGTAGGTCTTACCCAGCGGACACTCAAGAAGAAGACGGGAAAAAACCTCGGACTCGGGAAGGATCTCAAGGTTTCCCCAGGACGTTCGCCGATACGCTGAAGTGAGGTGAATCGGGAGGTTTGCCACACCTATCTATTTCTTTTGTTACTGAATAGTGACTTAGTGATACCGTCGGCGCTATACTTCATTGTGTAGTTTGGTATACATAGGCTAGTTAAGGAAACATAAAATTAGTATTAGAATTAGTTGGAAATTGAGAGTAAAGAGTCGATCAATACGTTACAGTACAATACAACTAGGCATTTATACCTCGCTTTGACAAGAGAAGTCTTGCACAAAAGTGTTGTGCTGCATTCTTAGTCATAGATCAGTGAGAATAGGTAGGTCTTCAGTTTTGTCTTGACAAGTGCAACGGTTGTGGCTTGACGGACTGTATTTGGAGACTATTCCATTCGGTGTGTCCTGCATGCGACTGAGAATGCACGGTTTCCAAACTTCTTGTTAGTGCGAGGCAAAGTCTCCACGCGTAGATGAACGGAGTCCTCTTGAGGCAGAGGCAGTGCATGACACAACCATGGACGAGGCGGAGGTTCCGTTATGCATGAGAAGGGAAATCTTGAAGGCAATACGGGCATGGATGGGGAGCCAATGTAGCTGTTGTAGGGATGGTGTGATGTGGTCGCGAGGAGTAAGACCTTCTATTAAGCGAGCGGCAGAGTGCAGGACTGATGATAGGGGCTGTAGTGTTGATGCAGGAAGCCCAGAGAGGATGGAGTTGCAATAGTCCAGGCGAGAAATGACGAGAGCCTGGACGAGGATACGGAGGCAGTTTGCATTCAGGCCGCGTTTCACTTGTCGAATCTGATGCAGGTGAAAAAGCATGCTCTAGCGACGGTGGATATGTGGTGGGTCATGTTGAGCTTGATATTCATAAATTCACCGAGATCGCGGACTACATCGGAGGGTGTGATGGCGCAGCTTGAATCAATGTTGAGATTTTTGATTGTGTCGTCCACAATCGTGCTGTTTCGCCGTCCGAACCAGATAAGTTAAGTCTTGGAGGCATTTAATTTCAGGCGCATGGATGCGCCCCAGGATTGAATATTCCGGACGCATGATACCATTTTAACTTTGATGTTGTCGATGTTTTTTCCAAGAAGCTTTATGTACAACTGGGTATCGTCAGCGTAAAGATGAATGGTGATGTCGTATTTCGATGCGATGTTGACAATGTTTGATGTGTACAAGATGAATAGGAGTGGGCCGAGAATAGATCCTTGAGGCACGCCGAAGAGGACCGAGAAGGTTTTGGATGAGCTTCCGCCGAATTTAACGCTGTGCGACCTCGAAGATAAGAATGAGGCGATCCACCAGACAGCTGAAGCAGTGACGCCGAATTGTACTGAGAGAATTTCAAGAAGGATTGTGCGGTTCACAAATTTTTTTCCGGAATTCCGGGATTTTTCAGGAAAATTCCGGAATTTTTGCCATTGTGGACGTATTGACCGACTATTTTGAGATGTCTGCTGTGTAATTGCTTGTCATGATCATTTAGTACGTGCAAATATTTTTAAAGTTCATATTATGATGTACCGGCAGTGAGCTTGCAAGCAGTTCAATAAAGTACATACTTATTTACTTTCATTACTGTCGATTTGTAACGTAACAGAACAAGTTGAAATTGAAATTCAAATACAATTTTTGTCATCTTAACTATATTCTATACCAAACTACCCATGAAAGTAGCGTCGACGGTATCACAAAGGTCAAAAGTCAGTGACAATGGTCAAAGAAATATATGAAGAGTTACAAACTTAAAGAGCTGCGGAAAACGCCCGTTCAGCTTCAGTTAACACAGTCTGCTTGCTAAGTGTTTAAACAAATAATGCCAACAGACTCCTCATCATTAGAAATTCAGAAAAATAAGAAAACCTTATTCCACAAGGTTCAAAAATCTTACAGCACACTTATTCGGTCATATGTCGCACATGAAATATATACTATAGCTATATATCATATTCATATGTAAATAAAATAAAGTTCTGCATCGTGTGCTCCATAAATAATGATGATAATAATGAAAATGACTGCCATTCAGACCAATAATTTCAATTCCGAAATTCCGGGATTCGTGTTTTAAAAATTCCGGAAATTCGGAATTTATAAAATACCGGAATTTCCGGAAATCGTGAACAGAGGGTGGTATGGCTGAAAAATCCGGAGTTGGTGCGTCTTTTGTCGATTCACGAATCGTGTCGATTTTGCGCTCAAAGCAGTCAAGAAGTGTGTCTAGTGAGATGAGTTGGGATGAGTCTTCGACTCTTCGGGCGGGGTGAGTAGCGTGTTGAGGGATTTCCAGAGTTAATAACTTCGGAATGTGACCAAAAAATCCCGAAATTCCGAAAAAATGATTATGGTCCGGAATTAATATTGCAATCTCTGCTCACTCAGGTTGTGTTATTTCTACATAAACGAATATCTATCCATTCCCAGTTTCGTACTACCTCTGTGACCCAGTTATAAGTCCTATTTATAATCAACCGGAAGTCTATCTGAGACTTGTGGGTATTATGTGGACGAGTAGGCGTTGTGAGAAGATGAATATTGTCGTAGATTTTAAGACGAAGGCAGTTTATTTATCACTAAAATCTTGGCTCGCGCTAAAAGTCGAGTGTTCACCTTTCGGAATTGTATTTGACAGTTTTATGTGAAAACTGGATTCTGTTAGCCATCGTTCTTCTCCGGGTGGTGACTGACTAACCAGATACAAATGTACAAAAAGAAGGGTGCGGGTCTTTCATTGCCCCCAGCCGGAAGCAATCTAACAGCAGGCGATGTGTCGCCAAACGAGTAAGTTTATATCTTGTCGCAGCAAGTGCACAAATCCATTTATGAAAGCTCAATGCGGGTTGAGATACATTGTGTATTTTCCATAACTAAATCCTTCTTTCATCTCTGACGGTAGACAAGTAAAGAAAAGTCTAAACGAAGAATGTCTTTGCGCACTAGTTCAGACTTTGGTCATCTCTAAAATTGATTATTGCAAATAGCCCTCTATGGCCTCCCTCCATTCTCTTATCATTATCTGTATTATGCATTGCAGCATAATACAGATAATGAAACTTTCAGAAACGTGACTCCTCAGGAACACGTTAACCCTCCTTTCTTGAACTACACTGGCTTCCTCTACAAGCCCACATAAATTTCAAATCTGTCTTCTATTGTACCGAGTCCAGAATCCCAAAAGATTGGTTGCCCCAGAATGCACAGAAATAGAGCGATTAATGCCTACCATCCACATCTCAGTCAGTATTCAAAATGAACTTTGAACCTTGTAAGTTTATAGAGATATGTATATTTATAGAGACAACTTTGTTGTGCAGAATATTATAATGCATATATAATAAAACTTCTGGCCAAGTCACTCATCCCATACCCCAATAATCAACATCCTTAGTCGTTTAAGTCATTTTCAAACAGCTCGTTGCATGTTCAGCTTTTGAGTAATTGCAAAGAATATATTCCCCTATAGTTGACACTATGGCAGTCCCCAAATGGCTCAAATAGAGTGCTGATACTGCTCAGCCACATCTCTTAATGCATTTCACAAAGCACTAAGTAGGTATATACAGCACTCTATCTGAGCACATTTTATGGCATTTACCCAGCCTCTGAGTATGTATTGAAGTATTTATTTTGAAGTGTTTATCTTACAAGTGCTTGTCTATTGCAATGCCATCTACGACAATTTGTTTTCACTATGTAACACACTAAAAGAACGTTCTTCTAAATTTTAAAAGACCATTTCCTTCATGACTTACTATTGGTGTTCATTACTTACTTGCTGAGCGCACTGCATTATTAAATGGAGCTCAAAGAATTGGAACACCCATATTGTTTACTAATGGGGTACTCGATTCTTCTGGATTGAGTGCTGAGAGTCAATCTATCAATGTGAACTTAATATAGTGCCCCTTCTAGATACCTACTTGGAGGCGCTCCATAACTACTCACAGAGTCCACACGAATTCATCTCGTGTTTATCTTTCCTCACTTGTTGCACCCTGTTTTCTCCAGTTCAGATGAGGATTACAATCTTCATCTCTTGAAGCTCACTTTGTTGACACACTATCACCCAGAAAATTTGGAAACCGTGCAGCCAAACTATAGTATCAGGGACTGTGCGTTTACGGCGTGTGTTCAGCACGGTTGTTGGTTGTCTTAAAATATGCAGACTATATTTACCAAGACGGTAATCCATAAAATGATATGTTTTTTGTCGCTTATCCCTTCATAGGCATTAGGATTGTGCTTATTTTCACATTTTGTAAATGTGAACCTCCTGCTCTCTATTTCCATTCACAATATATAAAAAAAAATTCTGGCCAAATATCCACTCCATATGTGAATTTTAACTGGTAGCTCAATGTAACTGAAGTTTTACAATTTACAGGTTCCAAATAGTCAGGATCAGCATATGGCAATCACAAGATTGACCCACAAAATTAATGTATCCATTTGGGTACAACAGTTTGTAAAACTGTAGTTGGTCTTCTAAATAAATAAACTGGTAAAATAATCACACATTAGTTAGATGACATTCTCAAAAAATTAACACAGGACTCAGCAAGCAACAGCTTTACAAGACAAGTGCAAAACTACATGTACCACTGGTAGTTCGCTGGGATGGTGAACTCCTTGTTGAGCTCACAATTAAAGAACAAATTGACAGACTTCCAGTAATTGTTTCTGGCAATGGAGTTTACAGCCTTCTTATTGTTGCAAAGCTAGCATATCCCATTAATGGTTTTAAGCACAGCTTCCAATAACTTTTGACGTTATTTGAGCACCTGCGGTGGGATTAACAAAACATTAGAACTGTGGCTGACCGTCCAGTGTTGATAGTTTTCAGGCATATTCCAGATGTGCTGCCCATGTATCTGAAATTGCCACCAAACTGGGAATGTCAGTCATTTGAATGATGGACAACAACGTTGCCGCATCTCTTCTTCAACATAGCTCATGTAGTCGATGTGTTCAGCTACATCACAGATGCCAAAACCCAACTCTCTTGCCTCCTAGCATATCATCCTTGACCTTTACAGGTCGTCTATCTGGACCTCCTTGTCCAAACTGAACTGGATGAGGAGCATTCAGCAATGTCCAGGAGCATATATAAATGATATTTTTGTTGTCCAGTAAAATACTAGACATATGAACTTTGCTAATGTTACCCTACAGAAAGCTGTCCTTCAGCACAGATTGCTTTTAAGTAAATGATTGCGCTGCATAAATACTTGCCAGATAATCTCAGAACATATTTGTTCCTTAAGCGTATATTATTTTATAAGAATTTGTGAGCTTATCACATTTGGATAACTTGAAAAATGTATTACTAACCTTACTACCCAACTTTTTAATTCGTCGACTGTGCCTCTTTTCTGTGCAAATTCTTTTCGTATGGTCCTACCCTATCGCAAGTTATTAATTGACGACCGTATCAACCAATTATATGATTTGAACTACCTCTTTACGAATTGGTTTCACCGCTTTACACAGCCGCCTCATCCCTGAGATTACTTATTTTTAAATCTGCCCAATCACATATGCTCCAAGTGGCTCTGCTGTTTTTAATTATCCTGTACGTCGCCCAATTGTTTGAATTAAGCGACCTGTTTGCAATGTGCAGCCGCTTTGTGCCTGAAATTGTTTCTGTATATATCTACCCAATTGCATGTGTTCCTTGGCTCTGAACAACACTGCTCCTTGTGACAATGTGGCTTTATAACTAATGCACATAGTTATGCAAATATTAAATTAGGTCTGCCTTCAAATGACACATATGGAAATGGCCACCATTACTTAAATCAACTGTTGGGAAAGTGTGTAATTTGAAGCTAAAATGTCCAAACATCGCAATTTAAAGTAACTTGTGTACTGAAAATTGGGGATGAATCGAGTGTCAATTTACGAGTGAGTAATACCGAGTCAGAGTATTGAGTATAGCTGTACTGATTAATCGGTCTGATTATCGGCGCCGATATTAAAAATTTTAAAAAAATGTTTATAATAATATTTTCAGCCTCTAAAGGCAAAATGACGACTGCAACATCATTGGGTCTGTGAAGAACAGCATTCCGTTTCGTTCCCACAGTGTGTTAACTCGGACTTCGTCGAACTTGGCTACTTAAGACCACCCAGTAGGCGTTGGAAAGTGTCAACATAGGTGTTGTGCAGAGTGAGTCGTAGTAATTACCCTGGGCACACCCGGCGCAGGTAATCTCTGTTGGTCCAATCTTGCTGCTGGCAGGTATTATATGCCAAAGTGGCATGTTGTAAATGTGGGGAGGGAATGGCATCATTGGCATGTTTGATAGAAGAAGTCGTCCAGTTACGTAGATATATCTTTTCTCTCCTCCATCATGCAAGGTCGAAGGCGGTCTGCCGAATCTGTATTGCCTGCCTAGGATTAGTCCCAAACTACATGCATACGTCTTCTACGAAGGAAGTGTTTTGCTTGTATCACAACAATAGGCAGTAGTAGTGTGTCTATCTTTTGAAACCGGACATCTTGGGAAACACAATGAAATAATCGGCTAAATAATCGGGTATCGGCAAATGAAGAATCAGCAATAATCGGTATCGACATAATCAGCAAAAAGTGATATTAGTAAAGCTCTAGCATCGAGTATCGAATTTTTGAAAGTCTCGTTTTCTTGATTTTTAGTTTGGCAGTTTTTACATTTTGTGAGCGGTCTTTACAACATGTCATTTTTTTAAAACATGTCTTGCTGTATTAGCAAGCAATGGAAAATAATTGTAAGTTGCTGATGATTGAAATTACCATGAACTCATTTTCATTAAAATGCGCTGGTTCTCTGACTTGGTTCAATAGACTCATACAACGATTTGAAATGAGGTCTGTGATGATGACTTCTGCTGCTGAATGTTTGAATAAATTTTGTAGAAGGAACAATACAGAAAATAACATTGATTCATTGACTAAGAAGTTAAATGAATTGGATTTGGATGACCAGCAAAGATCTCGACTTGAACAGTTTCTTTCGCAAAAGCAGAAGCTCGGAGAGTTGTCATCCGATGACTTTGAGAAGATTGCTGAACTTGGTGCTGGCAATGGAGGCGTCGTTTGGAGCGTGCGTCATAAGTCATCAAATGTTACCATGGCTCGAAAGGTCAGCTAAAATGTCCAAACATCTTCATCGTTATGTGATCCTCCTGTGTCAGTCCAAGCAATTGTACTGACTCGGATGATCAGCTGAAACCTACTTGCAGATGTGATGTGTACTGTGTGAATAATTGCCAAGTTTGAAGATTTAATATATATATTTGGATATGCTTTTCCCTGCATATTTACAAACTATGTAAATAGTATTGTAATTGTCACATGTCACAAAAAGAATTAGGTGCTATGTTCTGATGCTTTAAGGATAGCCCTGACAAAAGCATTGGGTTCAAATCAATTTGAATATTTACATCTGTTTTTCCCTGTGCTCTGTGATTGGCACAATGGCCAGAATGATATCTCATTTGGTAGCTGCCATATGTACTCAAGTGTCCATATCTCAGTGTTTGAAGAACATTGAGCTGAAATGGTCGAGTTAAGAACTCTGCAGTTTCAGAATATTTCATATATTGATATCAACAATAAGTGGGTAACAGTAATCAAATTGACTTGAACCAAATGCTTTTGCCAGTGCTATCCTTGAAATCATCAGAACATGGCAAATAATTCTTTCTATGGCATATGACAATTTACAAATACTATATACATAGTTTGTTGAATTGTTTGTAGAATCGAACTGCTGGTGGTTCCCCGCCTGCGCTCTGCCACGGCCCAATCCAAGAGCTTTCACTATGTGGGTTCAACCAGCTGGAACAGCCCCTCCTACCTTTCTGGGAGAGCGGCTCTCTCTTTACCTTGGTGCCTTTTGGAGGCTTCTGAAGGCTTTCATGTTGTCCATTTAGCTATGTGCTGAGTCGTGTGCGCCTCTGATCTCGAGTGGCGCTATATAAGTGTTCTATTACAGGTTACAAAGAGAACGTGCCATTAGTGAGTAGCAGCATCAGACTTCCATGCATTGAAAATTACAAAGTTCTCATATATTCAATGTGAATTTCTATGTAGATGATGTCTTTGATGATCTTTTACGTAATTGTCTTCATTATTTAGCTGTCAGCTTTTGTTGGTGTTCTTCAGTGTTGCGTTTTTCTGTGACGTTAGAAGATCTGAGGTTTTTTGTAATGTTTGCTGATTTTTATGTTCTGCCAACTGATGTTGATGTAATCTTATGAGTTTAGTGATACTGAAAGAAAATGTGAGGCTATTTTATTTTGTCACTGAAACTGTGTATTTTGGCATAAATTCATCATGCACTGACTTATCCAGCAACACTGCAACAATTTCTGCTGAACTTTCACTGAACCAGAGTAAATAATTCTTGTGATACAGCTTGCTTGTTTTCTCTTATGTGAGTTTTATTCTATTTTTTTTGCTGCTTTCAGTTGATACATCTAGAAATTAAGTTGGCCGTACGAAATCAGATAATACGTGAACTTCAAGTGTTGCACGACTGCAATTCTCCGTACATAGTTGGTTACTATGGGGCATTTTACAGTGATGGTGAAATCAGTATATGCATGGAGTATATGGTAAGTTGAACATAACTGAATGTCTATGAGTCTTACCTGTTGTGTTACATTGATGGTCTTTGTACTAGCTCTGTTAGCTACATCGGTAAGAGTATCATAAACTGCCGTGGTGTCTGATGACCAGTGGCTTATATCAGAGATTTAAATAAGGATCTCACCCAATCAATTCAGTGAAAAATGAGCAGGGCCATTTACAGTCGCTACATAAAATGAAATGCTTTTGCATTATGGAAAATTAGTCTTTTATGAAATTATTAAGAAGCAGACAACTTGGCCAATGTTCCATAAATTAAATTTTGTTGTGTGGGACTAAGCTATGGGGCGATCAATGATATTTTGACCTACACTTGTCTTTCGACCATACATAAAGCAAAATGGTGAACAGAAAACTAGAAGAGTCACCAATGGCAGGATGATGGATTTCTAACAAGAGTTTCCAATTGAAGTTGCATTGATTTTGTGGAGCGATGACCGTCAATAGCATCCGCAATACGTGATAAGACAACTGTCGAGCCATCCCTTAGATTATGCAAGTCTGGCTCAGTGTTTCCTCTTATTTTCTGGAGGTTGTGTGCACAAGAAATTTTGTATGTGCAACATTTTAGAAATGGTTCACACTTTTGTGCGCAGGTCCGAGCTGAATGCGATGAGTAGTTAAATTAAGACCATATTTATGGTGCTAAGTTCTACTCTGTGCCGTCTTGAATTTAATTTTTAATTCGCATGAGTATTTCTTGATGAAATTCTTCTAAACGGTTACCGGTACGTAATTTGGTTTTAAGATTAGGCCTATTAGGCGTATTCATTAAACTGAAACGGGCATTCACGGTCAACACTTGAAGCTAAAAAAGTTTCTCCAATATCCATCAGCTTTGAAATATTTTGAAACTGTTCACTCTGAAGTGCAAATGCAGCCATTTCTGGACAATTATAGATCATTGTGCTTTTAATCCTCTCAGCTACAACAGGCATAGCCTATTGTCATTGTACTTTTAAGTAGTAGCGCAAATGTCATCCGTTTCCCAGAAGATCCTTGTATTATCCTTGTATTTTGAGGAGAGACTCTTAATTATTTGTTCAACACCAAAATTAAAACTAGCCTACATTGTGCAATAGCTTCATAAGATTGATCTTGAACTTCATGTTCAGGTAATCTCTCTTCCTTGCACTCGGTGTATCAGTTTCTACTATTATATTAAGCAATTTGTCATTGAATGATGCCGAACATTTTTCGGTTTCAGAACTTTAGACAGATATTTTTAGATGGTCGATTTAAAATCTTTCATTACTACTGTTAAATACGTTACAGTTCTCAATTATTACAAAAGAAACGAGCGCAAACTGACTTTAACAGAGCAGCAGATGATGTCATTATTTTAGCTGAAAGTTTATCGATGGCGCATGGCTGCATTAGCTGAGCAACATACGGGCATCTTGCTTTGCAAGAGCTTGAAATACAACATGAGCTCATGAACCTCAGCACCCTAAGTCTGGCAATAGCATACCTGGTATACACACTAACGTGTAGTCTAAAATGTATTTTAGAGCAGATAATTGTATGTCAATGTAATTAGCTTTCAGTTTATTTGCAATTTTCTAGTATGTCTAACTAACTATTGGTTTAAAGTTCACCTTAATATTTGTTTTTCTGGCGAAAAAAATGTTGTGTTCACACACTAAATTCTTGTGTGCGCTGGCTTCATGACCCATGTGCACTCGCACATGTGCACAGCTTAGAGGAACACTTGTCTGGCTATCCCTTGAGTCTATGGGTCCACATGGAAGAGGTATTCATCGTCTGCTGGTTGATACATTGAGCACCACCAATGACTAAAATGGCCAAAGTTACTCCAAAGACCTGTGTTGCTCATTCTCTGCTGAAATGACAATGATCTGGTTGTAGACATAGGTCCTTCATTTCGATATTTGACATTTTAATAGGAAATTCCAACCTTCCTTATGCCAGCGTGTTGACCCCCCCACCAAGATGATATGCAAAGAAAATACAGTTCAAAATGTAGAGAAATCCACAGCAAATTAGGAATAATTCCCACATGCAAACTCAGCAACAGTTTAAGAAATTATGAGCCAATTCATCATTTAGATAATGTCACTATCTACCAAAATGACGCAGAGGACGAATCAAGAACTGTGTTGCTTCTGACTTACTCAGTGGATCGTGACTCAGACTAAAGGTTCTATTGTGTGACTTCAGATTATGGCTTACAACATTTGTCATTGAGGGTCTGACATAACCTTGAAGAAAAATAAGCTCATTATTTCAATAATAAAATGTACTCTCTTAAACTTCTTTTCTTAAGTTCGTCTATTTTTTGCAATGTCTTCGAATTAAATACTTGCATGGTATTTGATAAGTTTTGCATTTCATTTCAATTTCTGGAATGTTGAATGAGTGCCTAAAGTCTGTAGAATTGATGATGAAGAGTGCTTTTCCATTTTGCTAATATTTTCTTTGTGGCTTAATAGCTGATCTGAATGACTTGTCATGTCTGATGGCTATACATCTTCAGTCTTTTTTGTTTCCATACAGGATGGTGGTTCACTCGATCTCATTCTGAAAAAAGCTGGTCGTATTCCAGAACCTATCCTAGGAACAATTAGCTTTGCAGTAAGTTTCCCAGCAGTCATATGATTAGACTTTGCAATGTTACATCCACAGATTTAATGTCTGTGTATCAAATTATGTATGTTCTGTGGATTATTGTATATACTAGCTGTTAACCCGTGAAAAATCATGGGTCATGCTTAATTTTAACGTTGCTAGAGTAGTGGCTAAGATACTGGGATGCAAAGCTAAAATACACATTCATTTAAGGAAATAGTCAGGACGAATTGTGCATCACCTGAAGTTCGCCGCGGTCAATACCAAGATACGCCAAAAATACGCATTACCCGTTATGATTCCATTTAATTTTAATAACTGCAAATATACTTATATTACACGATGTATTTAATTTTAATAACTACAAATATACTTGCAGACACATGAATAAATGCTCTCTGAAACGCGAATTGAACATCTGTTTATTTAATTCCGGCGACAGACGCAAGACAAACAGCTCCCGATGCAGTAAGGTTTAACAAAGATTTACGAGAAAACTGGCAAAACATTACTGTACCCGGTGACTTTTGATGGACAGACATACAGTCACGTGATTTAGGTAATTATTAGTTTAGGATCATTATATAATCATATTGTTGATAGAGCTGTACCGATATCACTTTTTGCCAATTATGCCGATACCGATTATTGCCGATTATTCATTTGCTGATAACCGATTATTTTGCCGATTATTTCATTGTGTTTCCCAAGATGTCCGGTTCCAAAAGATAGACCTACGCTACTGCCTATTGTTGTGATACAAGCAAACACTTGCTCCGTAGGAGACGTATACATGTAGTTGGGGACTAATCCTAGGCAGGCAATACACCGCCCGCCGTCAAACTGTGCCCAGGGTAATTAAAGGCCAATTCACAGCCGCCCATCTAGTCTCAGACGACTGAAATGTTTCGAGGAGATTTGATTGGCAGCTAGCATGTATTCATTAGGCATGCCTCCACGATGTATATTCATCGGTTTCTTTGTTGAATTGACCAGCCGTTCCTTGGCTTGAATTGGCCAGCCATTCCTTGGCCCTTAAGCAGGCATTATGACTCACTCTGCACAAGACCTATGTTGACACGTTCTCACGGTCTATACTAGCAAACTGGGTGGTCTCACCACTGGTCTGAAGAAGCCATTGGCTCAACGACACGATATGGGAACGGAACGAAATGCCGTCCTTCACAGACCCAGTGATGTTGCTGTCATCATTTTGCTTGTATAGACTGAAAATAATATTCACACCTTGTCACCTTGTGCTGTCATTTCTTGGAAATCTAGCGACCGCCATGACCAATCCTCTCCATTTTTTTCTTTCCGAAGTTGCATCCCTTAATTCCTCCAGGCTCATTTCAGTTTTTTCATGTATCACATCCATCCATTTTTTCCTTGGGTGCCCTCTTTTCTTCCTTTCTCCTCCACATGCCAGCATCATTTCTTTTCCATGTCATTTGATCGCATAACATGTCCGAAAAACCCCAGCTTCTTTCTCAATGCTGTTTGTTGTAATGTCTCATCATTCTCAACTCCAATCTTCCTGCGCACCTCTTCCTTTGTCTTCTTCTCCGTCCATATCTCTGTAATCGATCCGATTAATCGGCCAGCCGATTAATTGGTGCAGCTCTAATCGTTGATTCATTACTTTCTTTGCTGTAGGTATATTTATTGGAAAACCCTGTTGAAATAAGTTTTGTGAAATGAATTGAATTGCCTAAAGTTTGTAATTTATTTGAAATAGGTTTTGAAAGGTCTAACTTACCTACGGGAGAAACATCAGATTATGCACAGAGGTGAGTAGGAATTGCCTTAGGTCTATTTTTTTAAAGGTTATCCCTGTGGTTCATTTGTATTCCTTAATTGTGATGCATCTGTATAAGCCAGTCTTGAGTTAGAGTTTTCACTTTAATAGTTTTCAAACTATTTTTAAGAGACACGTCTTTACAATGACAGCAATATTATTGTTCTATCTCAATCCTAACTGAATTTGTTGATAAAGAAACTACTTCAATGTGTGGAAACTATATATCCAAGAAAAATGCATTTGAACTTTGTCCACTATATAATTGTAATACATCTTATCACCCATGCATTGATCTTAACCAAATTAGCCAGGTTTCATTAATTGGCACCCTATTTGTAGCGTATTCTGAAAATTTGATTAAAGTATTCCGATTTGTTTTAAACTTATGACTATGTATTCATGTATGATATAACTTTTCAACTTATTTCTTTATCTGTAAAGTTACAGTTTTGTGCAAATGAAGTTATTCACTGAGATCTGAACTGGAAACATTATAAATTTCAACATTAAGAACTTGTGTAATGGCAAATTGTTGTAAAAACTGTAAATAGATTTAGCAATCATCATCTGGCAACACAGCGCTGGTGATGAGCAAATTGGTCATCCTCATCTTATCTTTGATTTTGATTTGCCTTCACTAGCTCCATTACTTCCACAGCCAGAAGGTTGTCTTTCCAGCAGTTGATATCCTCTGCCTCTGATTTTTCCATTGGTCCAACAGGGTTACTTTCTACCTCATTGATGTCATTGACATCTTGCTCTGTTGAAACTGACTGTCTTGTGCCACACAGTATCCTGCAAAGCTTCTTTTATGTATTTATAGATGTGGTTAAATACCACTCATGCTGTAAAGGCAACCATGAGAGACTATTTAGACAGATGTGAGTGCTTCTTGCTCACACCCTACTTATCTACTTCTCTTTTGTTTGCACCTTTTGCTGCCATACTCTGTTTGCCTTTTAAAGAGTTAACTTTTCAGTTGATTATGCTTTGCAGATGTGAAGCCGTCGAACATTCTGGTGAATTCTCGAGGAGAGATAAAACTGTGTGACTTTGGTGTCAGTGGGCAGCTAATCGACTCCCTGGCCAATTCATTTGTGGGCACAAGGTCTTACATGTCGGTCAGTTTGTGAAAGCATTATCTTTTCAACTAATTTTATATTTATCTGTTGACTTCTAAGTGCCATCTTAAGAGCTATCACCACTGAATCAGTCAAAATTCATCATTTATTGCAAACTCCGTGATCCCGTCTTCGAAGAGAATTTCTTCTCATTGAGGATTGACGGTTTAAGTAGCAGTGCAATGGGAAGAACCTTGAGGCAGCAGCTATGATCAAGAAATTCTGAATTCTTTGCAATTTTTGTGAAGTTCAATTTGTGTTATTCCATGTCAACACAACCAATTCTCCTCAATTCACTAACTTACATTTTGATAACTGTGTGTTGATCAATATATATATATTGTGAAGATCATGTGCTTGTAAGTGGATTATACACTGCAAGACTGTGTCTGGAAATTGCAAGAGAAACGCATTAGGCTTCTACATCAGGTGTGTAGTAACCTTTGTGTCTCAGACGCAGGTGCTTTCTTATGTATGAATTGGTGTCCCTTAACAAACTTGGCTATGGACAAGATTAGTGAATAGACAGCTGATAAGTTGATCATTCATTGTCACACAATGAAGGTATGAAAATGCTTCATACCCACAGTGTCTGTACATTGTACAACCAGCACTGAACATTATTTAATCAGACATTTGATGCTGATGTCTGATTGCATAGACTTGTAATGTGACCACTTATATAACAATTCTTGTAGTTTGCAATGGGCAGCACCATTTCTTGCTGTTTAGCTCCTTATACAATTTGTCGCTCTTGCTCTTGTGCTGTCAGTTCTTGGAACTTTAGCGATCGCAGCGGAAAAACGTCTCGAATACTTTCTTTTTGAAGTCGTATCGCTTAATTCCTCTATGTTCATTCCGATTCTTTCGTGTATCTCATCCATCCATTTTTTCCTTGGTCACCCCTGTTTTCTCCTTCCTTCTCCGCACGCCAACATCATTTCCTTTTCTAATCCATCTGCTGGCATTACATGTCTGAAGAAACCCAGCTTCCTCCTCAGCGCTGTTTGTTGTAACCTCTCATCATTCTCAACTCCAATCTCCAAGCTTGTTACCTCCTATTTCCTCTCGATCTATCTCAAAACTGTCCCAATTGGCTGTTGTCATTCATTCATTCATTTCCGAAATTTGATACCGCCCTTCTTCCAACATTTTTTTGCTCAGAAGTGCATACACATGCCACGACGGCGCAATTGCAGTTGTACTGCAGAGCAACAGTGCGCAAAGGACTTGCTCAAGGTCCCTACACAGTGATGCCCCGGATGAGGCTCAAACCCGTGCGCTCAGCACACACTGAACGTTACGGGCTGACCGCTCTAACCAATTGGCCACTGTGTCATGATCTTTGTCTTCTTTATGTTGAAATATAAACCTACTTTCTCTCTTCAACCTTCTTATCAGGTTTAACAGATCTACTTTCTTCCCTGCCGGTAGTGTTGTGTCATCTGCATATCTTAGATTGTTCAGCGTTCTTCCGGTTATCTTTACTCCCTCATTTGTCTCTTCCATTTCCGCCCTCCTCATTATCCTTTTGACATGCAAGCTAAATAGAAATGGGGACAGAATGCACCCCTGTCTGACCCCTCTCGTAATTTTAATTTTATCTGGGTCTCCAAATTCTGTTCTTATCATCGCCACCTGGTCTTCGTACAATCCTTTGAGTAGCTGTAGCAAGCGTATATCTCAATTAGGGTTTTCCACATCAGTTCGTGGTTGATGCAGTCAAATGCCTTGCTGTAGTCAATGAAACAAATGTGTACTTTTTGTCCATACTTCCTTTGTCTCTTCATTATCCACCTCATGTTGACAATATGGTCTTGAGTTCCTTGGGATTTCCTAAATCCTGCCTGGTTGTATGGAAGCTCTCTCTCAATTGTGCTCTCCATTCTTTTGTGAATTATTTTGAGTAGTATTTTAATTGTGTGTGATATCATCGCTATTGTCCTATAGTTCTCACAAACCCTCGCATCTTCTTTCTTAAATATAGGGATAAATATTGATCTCTTCCAGTCCTCTGGCCATTCTCCGGTTGTCCATATGTTGTTGCATATTTTTGTTTTTGTCTTTATCGTTGCATCATCTCCAGCTTTTATCAATTCTATGGGTATTCCATCCTGACCTGGTGCTTTGTTGTCCTTCAGTTGTTTGATTGCCCATTCCACCTGTTTCCATAACCACCGGTTCCTTTTCGTGTTCTGTTATATTGTTTTGTTCAATTTTTACTCTCTTGTCTTCGCTGTACAGCTCCTCCATGTAGTCCTTCCATCTTTTCTTCATTCCCTCTTCATCACCAATTACGTTTCCATCTCCTGACTTCAGTGAGCCCATTCTAGGAGAAAATTTTCTCGTTATTGCCTTCACTTTTGAGAACATTTTTTTAGTTCTCCCTTTCTTTCTTTCTTCCTCCATTTCTTTGCACATTTCATTTAAATGTTTTTCTTTATCTCTCCGTGCATGCTTTTGGAAGGTGCTGTTCATTGCTCTTATCTTATCTTTGTCTTCAACCTTTTTTGCAGCTTTTCTTTCTACTGATATATTGATACATTCTCTTGATAGCCATGGGGTTGTTATGAGTTTCTTCTTCTTCGAAATGTGTTTCTCTGCAATTTCCAATATCGTGCTCTTCATTTTCTCCCACAGGTTGTTCGTGTTATCCTCTGCCTCCATTTCATCCCTCTCCAGTACTTCGAACCTATTCTTTACTTCCATCCTATATTCCTGTGTAATGCCTTTACAGTCGTATATGGACAATCTTTCTCCTTTTTTCAGTTTCTTCAATTTCGTTTTGCAATGTTGCCACTTGTAGTTCATGGTCAGTTCCACAATCCGCTCCTGGTTTCGTTGTTACATCTCTTATTGTACTTTTCCATCTTTTGTTTATCAGTATGTAGTCGATCTGATTTCTATACTTTCCATCTGGTGACGTCCATGTGTATAGTCTTCTTTTAGGCTGTTCAAACCATGTGTTCATGATACCCATGCTGTTACCATCATTAGTACATCCCCTTTTTGGTTCTGTCAATTGTGCTCTGTAGCTCAGTATAGAATCTATCATGCTCCTCCTCTGGCGCTGTCGATGTTGGGGCATACGCATAGCTTGTACAATCGTTGTGTTGACCTTAATTCCCCAAAATCTTACGCTCAGTATTCTGTCACTCACTGTGTCATATCCCATTATCGCGTTTGCGCTCATCCTATCACACAGGATTGCCACTCCATTTCTTCCTCTCTCCTTTTGGTCTGACATTATTATTTTGTATCCATTCCAGTTGAAGTGTCCTTGTCCTTACCATCTCATTTCGCTTAATCCCATTATTACTATGTCTAGTTGTTTCATTTCTTTATGTAATACATCAAACTTTCCGCTCTGCATGCTTCTCACATTCCATGTGCCTATTTTCATCTTCATTTGCAGCACAGATTGAGTCTATGCCCTTTGAAACAATCCGCCGCAAGACATCCTTTCGGTTTTAGACCTGTTACATCATTAAGTCCACTGGCTTTCAACTCTCTTCGCTCTTTCCCCGTAATTGTTGAGTGGCACTCCTGCTTGGGTGTCCCACCATCTGCAACTATCGGTTTAATCATATTGTTTTTTCCCATTGCGATTTTCTTGGCACATTAACAAGTGTGGTTTGCCATTGCCTTCCCCCAGGTGTTTTATCGAGACACCATCTCCTTGCATTGAAGACTTTCTTCATCCATCCTTCAGGATCTTCTCCCCTGGATTTTGCATATACAATTTATCAGTGTGTTAAATTGTTTTATGGAATGGACAATACTGACCCAAGACTATGAGCGCATAATTTCTGGGGCTTCTACGATGTTTAGTTTGTTTTATTTGCATTATGCTGTTTAGGGCATAACCGAGTAGACAATTTCCACCGAGTACCGAATCCGAGTATTTGGATGAACTATTTGCAGAATCCGGGTACGAACCGAATAGTAGAGGCAAATCTGGCAGCGAGTACCATCCGTAGGCAAAGCATAGTTAACCTGCCACGTGCACAGTTACGGAGAACTATCTTATAGTCAATGCAGAGTCTATAGCAATATCCTTCATATAGCCTATTGTCGCACTCTAGGCTATAGCAATGTATTTATTATTTAATAACTTTATTAGTGAAAAAAATGTAAAACCTTGTTATAAAATTTGAAATATGAAGTTATTGATGACGTCTTTACTCTCTAATGTTTGCCGGAATGTGGGCGGAGCCAATTCAAGCGGGAAAATTTCAGATTTGGTTGCCACCTGGGGAATATAACCAAAAGAAATTAAAATATATAAATTAACATGATGGTTATTTTGAAGGAAATTCAATGGAATGTTAAGTTCTTGTTAATTAATCAATAGCTTATAAGTTAGTCCTAAATGTATTTGATGAAAAAAAGTTAGTTTATCAAAAAAATTATCAATTAATAAAATTTTTGATAAAAAATTTTTTTATCAAAATTTATTTTTATCAAAAAAGGTTTTTTTTTAGCTATTTACAGGTGTAATATTTGCCAAGTCCAATATTCGGCCGAGGCGAATGTCCGAGGCGATATCCGGTCATGACCTAATACTGTTCTTCACTGTGTAAATGTCAGGTATATATAAAGGAAGATAAAGGGTGCAGATCAGGTGATGTTTCTATAGAAACTCCTCAGAGATATTGTCCTTCAGATGAGGCCTGATCTTTTGGTTGAGCTGCAATCATTCTGTAAACATCTTATAGCCTCCCTCCTCAGCACAGTTTGCACATGGTAGCATCACATGATTCTGTGATCAATCACATGCCCAGAGTCTGCATATGGTTGATTTCACTTGCCAGCTCCAAGCTACCATCTGTTTTAGCTAGAGCCGGCCGATTAATCGGGCCGATTATTGAGATATTGGCAGTATTGGATATCGGCAAGATAATTGGCGCCGATATTAGAAATTAATTTTTTTTAAATTTTATATTATTATTTTTAGTCTATAAAAGCAAAATGACGACAGCAACATCACTGAGTCTGTGAAGGACGACATTTCGTTCCGTTCCCATATTGTGTCGTCGAGCCAATGGCCTCTCTAGACCAGTGGTGAGACCACCCAGTTTGCTAGTATAGACCGTGCGAAAGTGTCAACACACAACATGTGCAGACTGCAGAGTGATTAATGGTGCCTGCTTAAAGATCAAGTTTTGTGGGTGGTCAGTTTCTCGGGAAACTGAATGACGAGCTACCACTGTCTTGTCAATCAAACCTGAACTCATTGAGTGGGGCTACAGTCAAGAAGTCCCATATAGAAGTCCACCACCAGTCAATTCCTTTCAATTGAAATGCCACCTGCACATCTTGGAATGGGGCAGGATTTGTCTGTCTGTCTGTCTCTACATATACCTATCCTATAGGCCTACACACTCGGGCGCAGCACAGGTGTCGTGGGATGAGGCCCTAACGCGGGCTTGGTCAGAGGCGAATTGAGGAGGTGCGCTGAATGTTGTGTAGACCTGCACAGGAAGGACTAAGTACTTAGTAACCTATAGAGTATATCCCTTGGCCTATAGCTGATTGGAAACAACTTAAGAGAAGTCCACACCCCTCGTTTTACCTCAACCTTGATTCTTCACTCACCAATATCTGCACTGCTAATTCTCCTGTCTTCGACATAGACATGACCTTTTACCAAAACCTTAGCTTCTCCGTACCGTACGTTTATATGATTCATTCAGTATTCTTTTCTTCAGCACATAGGATTCACAAGGGCTTGACTTCAGGTTGATTTTAATGTTATGTGATAACGACAGATATGCGTGTAAGTCAGAAACAGACTGAAAAGAATACTGTTTGAATTCTATCAAATGCCACATATATTTATAAATATATATATACTGGTCAATCGGGTGATGGGCCTATTCAGAGGAGCGCTCTCTGAATAGGGCTGCATAGATGAGGTTCTCTGTATGCACGGACCTGAGCATTTATTATAACACCTGGGTCACACCGACTACACTAAGCAGGTCTCGAGAGGATCTCTCTCGCTCTCTTTCTCTGCCTGGGACTAAATAGGTGGCTGTGAATGGGCCAGCCGTTCCTTGGCCGCTAATTTTCCTGGGCACAGTTCAACAGTGGGTGGTGTGTCTAATCTGTATTGCCTGCCTAGGATTAGTCCCCAACTTCATGCATGCGTCTCCTACGGAGCAAGTGTTTTGCTTATATGACAACAATAGGCAGTAGCTGAAGGTCTATCTTTTGGAACCGGACATCTTGGGAAACACAATGAAATAATCGGCTAAATAATCGGGTATCGGCAAATGAATAATCGGCAATAATCGGTATCGGCAAAAAGCGATATCGGTACAGCTCTAGGTTTAGCCATTGCAATGATCGCATGTCATTGTATGTTGACTACATTTGTTATGGTGGTCTTTCTTGCAGCCCGAAAGACTGCAGGGTAACCATTACTCCGTTCAGTCAGACATTTGGAGCATGGGTCTGTCGCTGGTTGAAATGGCTATTGGCAAGTATCCCATTCCGCCTCCTAGGCAGTCTGAACTGGAGAGGATCTTTGGAAACACAACACTCAAAGACCAGCTGGAAGCAGCCAAAATGGGAAAACCTCTTCCAGGTATCTTACTTCAGAAGATGTTAAAACTGACTGCTGCTGAGTTTAGACGTACCTACCTCAACACTTACTTTAGCTCAATGTTCAGTCACACCTATGGTTGTTAATACCGCTTTTGAGGCAAAACGATTACCGGATTTAAAAACCGGTTTTAAACCGGTTACGGGGTTTTATAGGTGTTCTTAGAAAAATATTGTAAATTGTAATATAACACAACTCTGCACATTATTTCTTGAACTACATATCGCGATGCAGCGTCAACACTCGATACCGAAGTGTTCAAGTGGGTGCTTTGAAGTCAGGTCTTCCGTCTGAGTGCAGCTATCTTCGTCGGCTTGGGTTACCCTTCGCCTAGCTCACATTCACACGTTAGGCTGGTCTCGAAAAAGGGCCTCGACGGCGCAATTGCGGTTGTACTGCAGAGCAATGGTGCGCTAAGGACTTGTTCAAGGTCCCTACTCAGTGACGCGCGTTCAGCGCACACCGAATGTTACGGGCTGACCCCCCCCCCCGCTCTAACCGATCGGCCACTGAACTGCTGTTCATCAAGATGCATACATGTATATGATGCCCCCACCCAGTGCATTTCTAGCACTTTCATAAAGTTTATACTTACTTACTTGCGTATGATGTCTTTTTGCTGTTCTGTTTGTTTAGCGAGTAAGGCACCTGTGGCTGGCGTTGATGAACCACCTACTATTTCGATATTTGAACTCTTAGACTACATTGTTAATCAGGTCAGTCATTGATTTTCTCACTCAACAAATGCCATTTTGTTTGGATTACTCCTCTCAAAAGTTCCCATTACTTCCAAAATACTCTGTTGGCTAGGGTATATATTAGGGCTGTACCGAATATTCATTTTTGGGCCGAATAGTGGGTCAAATAGCTATTCGGTATTCGGCCGAATAGTAGCGATCGGACCGAGTACGAAAAGTGGTCACGTGACATCTGTTTCTGCACAAATGGTGGCTATTATATCGAGTAAAGTGAAGTAATTCTCTACTGCCTGGACCACCATATCGCAGTGTCAGCTGTTTCATTTATAAGTCTTGTTAAATGAGTTCCATTCCTAGTTTACACAGAGTGGCAAAAGAATTAAAAAAATTTCACGTAGTTAACTGTTTAGGCCTACATTTGGTTTAGGTATTAAATGCACTGAACTTCTACCGTAGAAATTTGTTGGTACACCTATTTAGTACGCTGTTCGTATTCGGCCAAATAGTTGGTCTAATTATTTGCATTCGGCCGAATAGTAAAAATCACATATTCGGTGCAGCCCTAGTATTTATATGTGCAGGTAATGCACTCAAGTTGCAAAATTTATCATAATGTAAATTTCTTTGTACAATATATAAAGCTCTGGTGAAGTTCCACAAACCCAATTACCCATGTAATGTGAACGCGAAGTTGGAAGCGTTGAAATAGGTGCTATACAATTATACAATGCCGTTGTTGCCTTTTCAGCCACCACCTGTCCTTCCAGCTGAATATTTTTCCAAAGAGTTCCAAGACTTCGTTGGCAGCTGGTAGGCAACGTTGACTATCTGTGTTTCTTAGACTCCAGATTTCAAATAGTTTATGTATTTGTTAATAGTTTATCTGTATTATTTCAATTCTATGCTAATGCAAGAGATGTGTGCTGTAATAGACTTATTTGTTATGCTCTTTCAGCTCAGTAAATATTTACAATTTTATTTGAGTCATGCATTTATATAGCTTCACTTCAAGATTTATACTCAGTGGCACTCTCTGCGCTGATCTATATGATCTTAACTGTAATTTCATATGGATAATTTAAATTGGTTAGCAAAACAATGAACAGTAAGCTAAAAGAGTCACCAGTGGGAGCCCACCCACAAGCGTGGAACCAAGCAACGTTGACAGCTGACAGATGCCGTGAATGTTCAGAGTGTCTGAGCCAAGTCATAGTTCACAAGTACCAAAGGCAGTTGATGTACTATGTAGGAATATATGTCTGCCACAACATAGTGAGAAATGTTTTTGAATGAATGTAATCTGTGCTAATGTCCATATTGTAGAATACTCTGCTAATAGCTGGGCTAAGGCAATGAGGACTGCTAGGCTGATGTTTGTTTTGGATAAATAATTGCCATTTGTA
Organism: Bimastos eiseni; assembly: GCA_959347315.1. NCBI lineage: Eukaryota > Metazoa > Annelida > Clitellata > Crassiclitellata > Lumbricidae > Bimastos > Bimastos eiseni. Next base: position 5,863,323 of record OY365817.1, read on the forward strand.
TATGTATGCGTGCATCTGATCAGTTTAAATGTGTGCTGCTTACTAGTGTAAAGGATCTCAGTCAGTTGGGTCATCTCCTAGGGGCACAGAATGCTCAATTTGCTTGAATCGTTGCCTCAAGTGTGCTCTTGCGTGCGTGTGCCAGTCAAGTTCCAGCCAGAGTTGACATTAGACTCAATCTACTGAGTTTTTATTCCGTGTTACCTTGAAGATGAGATGTGATGATGCGTTTAACGAAGCACTTTCAGGTCTGATGGTAGAAGACGTTGTCCCATCATTCGACCAAAGCAATGGATGAGGCTGAGTTTGATGAATGTCTGTTGCACTGCTTCTAAGGTCATCATTACCATTCATCCAATGTTGTATGTTGTAGCCTAAAGAAAAAACCAGGCGAACGTGCTGACTTACAAACATTAATGGTAGGCTGTGTGATTTGTATTTAGAAGCGAGTTTTAATTATATGTGACCCATTTGACCAAAATCATGCTTATGCTGCAACACAACTTAGTGAGATAATTGCAGAAATGTGAGAAAAAGTCAGTTTTTTCAATTCCTTGTTTTTGACAGAAATTGATGTATAAATATCTTTTAACTCTTTGACAGCCAAGTTTTTTTACCAATTTATTATTATATCTTTATGTAGATGAAAACACTTAAAATTTTCAGTAATATGCTCGTGCAATTTATCATTTTGTTCATATTATAGTTCTTTATCATAATTTGTAATGAAAATGTCTTATCAGTTGATGCATTTAACTCAAAATTTTTAATTATATTAAAAGTTTTATAAAAATTAAGTGTAAATTACAAAATTATAAATTAGTTAAAAAATTCCATGAACAGAATAAATGTCAGGAAATACATTATAATGTAGCCATTTGTTTGGCAAACATGTAGGAACTGGTGAAACGCTTAGAAAATAAAGAATTTTGTCCAAAAATGTGCTTATATTACTTCTTGTCAATAATTACAATGGCACTAAAAATGTCTGAACTTCGCCGTCGCCGAATTCCAATCCCAAATTTCCGCATCGGCAAACGTATTTTATTAGATATTTGAATATACAATACCTTACAACATTACATTTTATTGAATGCTATAATTTTTGCTTTAGAAGATGGCTGATGAATACATTTGACTACAGAAAGTGCGTTTGACTATGGAAAAGCGGCCATGATGTCATATCTTGATATATATATATATATATATATATATATATATATATATATATATATATATATATATATATATATATATATAGATAGGTACACAGATCGAGTCTCGCCGATGTGTTCGGACCCAAAATTTCCACGCATATGTTTCAGGAAATTTTAAAATATTCGCTGAACGTAATAATTTAGTTTTTGGGGCCTTGGTTGATAAAAGCACATTTGACTTCAGAGAAAATGCCAATAACCAAAGCCTGGGCATAGGTATTTAAATTTAAATGCCCAAATGTAAATTTTAGCCAAAGCACCAGCAAATTTGTGCTACTGACATTACGAAACCATTGGAAAACCCCATGTAAGGGATTTATTCGACTTCAGCAATGTTTCTTCTACCTAGCAGATATAAATAGAACTATAAATATAGCTTGATACAGACTAGAGGACCTGTTTTTCTGTGTGTGGTTGAAAACGACAGCAATGGTCATCTTAATGGCTTTTAGATGACTTTGTTTAAATAATGCAGTTCATCTGTGAAGACATTTGATGGGATATGTCAGTATTGTTGTGGTTTAGGCTTCCCTCCCAATGTCACTTGCAGAGTCTACATCAGCGGTTCTCAACCTTTTTAGTCCTGCGACTCCTTGAAAAATTTCCGAAATTGTGGCGACCCTCAGCTATAAAATTGATTGGTTTACTGCTTTAACTTTGTACCATTTGATTACCCATACATCTCATACATAGACTAACGGCATGATCTAACTAACAGATTAACTAACAGAGCGATTTATAGTCTGCTGTTGGTAATTATGTCATTAAAATTATGAATCATAGTACAAGAGATAAGTTAGGATTAATTAAGTCGCTATGGTGTAGTAGTTAGCGTAATAATCATGATTACATAATAAATAAATAAGAGAAACTATGTTTATTTTACAAACTCCTGAAGGTTTCAGCATGGTAAATCGTAAGGTGGCCCCGTGTGGGTCGTGACCCACAGGTTGAGAACCGCCGGTCTACATGGACGTCTGTTGCAGGCATTCCTCTTACATGTATCTGTAAACATGTTAACAGTATGTTGCATGTATGTTACATATGTTGCTCCTTTCGTTATAATTTTAGGTAATTGTTGAAACTTGTTTACTAACTGCTTTTAATATGATATAAATGTTTTCTGTGGTGTTGAAATTGCAATGAATTGGACATTCTTTTTATTTCTTGCAGAATCATGCTTTTGTAAAGAAAACCGAACAAGAATATGAGAAAGAGGTGAACTTTGCCGGGTGGGTTTGCCGAATGATGGAGATTGAGTTGCCATAGTGGAGACAAGTTGTCGTTCCATTCTTCCGGACTTGTTTATAATTTCTTGAGTAGTCAGCCGGATGGAGATGGCTTCGGGTGTACATTTTTTGTATATGTTTTGCACAAGATGACTGACTAAGTTACCCATTTGTAGTTACCCTTGACACCAAATGACATCGTGATCTTAATCGACAGAGGCACGGCAGTTTTGACAGCCTTTATGTTCTGCCTTGTTATTTATCTGTTCTATGGGTTTCTGTTATTCCTGTTTCTACCTTGCACAAGTTTACCCATTCAAGGTTATAGTGGAATTGAAGATATTCATTAAACCACTGCATGCTCAAATAAACCAAGGAGTTGATATTTGATGACACTTGAACATTAACCTCTGAGTAAAGAGACAGGAACGTGTCTTGTTGTTATCGATGATGATGAAGATGATAATCTTTCAATGTTCTCAATGTATTAATTTTAAAAGGCTGCAGAGTTGAAAGCTGAGAGAATTCTGGGTTAATATCTCTCAGAGGTATCGGCTGTGTTTTTACTAGTTGTTAATGCATTGAATTTGTACTCATTTTGATGCAACTGAATTAGCATTTAAATTCTATTTTCTTGTAAGTGAATTTTGCAAATATGATATATAGCTAAATGTTTTCTTCTTATAGGAGTATCAGATAAAGGGGCAGCAGTTAGAGCAAGGTTTCTACTGCATTCATCTGCAGTAACCTTTTAGTAGCTTTCTGTGTACAAATTCCTAAAAATAAAAATGTATATTTGCAACTAAAATGATGTTGCTCGAGATGTAACCAGAATCTTCTCTTCTGATTAGACTTTGTATGATTTAATGTTTGCCTGAGTGCCTAACATGAAAAAGAGAAAGACTTCAAGAGACAAAGATCGCTACAGTTGGCAACAAAAACTAGAATCACAACCGATTATTGACACAGGCTGGTTAAGATAATTCTGCGAGTAATTTATGTCGTGATGTATAAAAGACGGAGAATTATGATGAGGAGCTAAAGAGGAGCATAGAGTGTATGGGAATTGTCTTGTGTCAATGAGTCATGTATACAGAGACAGTTGAGTCAGTCCTGGTTAGTGTACTATGACTGATCAAAATGAGTGATTGATGGAAAAAATGATTCCAGTTTCATAGCACTAAATTGTCGATGTTGTTGATGATCGTAGAACCTTTCCCATGAGTTTCTTTTCAATTTTGGTTGCTGAAGATGGACATTGTCTTTTATCCTGTGGATTTTGAAGTTCACTTGGTCCCAATGGCTGCATCATGCAATGGACACCTGAAACAGAGGTGGTAGAAATGTCCTCCCACATACAAATTATGTCGCTGCTTTGTTTAACGAAATGTAGTCGTGTATACGTCAATTTTGAATTGTGTAAAAATTTGTGAATTGTTCTGCTGCTCTGTGAGGAGCAGGTGACAGACGGTGAGATTGGCAATCGCTGATGAATGATTTTGGCAGCTTAATCATACACATCCCATTCCAGATTTTATGCAGCACTGTTTATCATTGGTTTTGCAACCTACCTCACAGCCACAAGTTGAATCGTACCTTAGTTGGGAGAAAATGTTTTTGTTTGATATTTGGAGATTTTCAACCATATTCACTCTCATCGTCCCCAAAGCCATGAATGAGGTTTGTGGTTTTAAGGATAACATGAGTCAATCATGATTAAGTAAGAAGAAGGAAGTACAGCTGATAAATTTAATAGCATGGATGGAGCAAGGAATACCTTTCAATGAAACAGCAAATATTATCATTGATACAGTGTACGATATGCATATAAAGTCAAATGATGTTTATGTGCGATTATAGTTGAATTATCAGCATGTGTAAACGTAGAAACATTTGAAGTATAATGAAGATATCTGGCAAATGAGCTGTTGTTAGCTTTGCTCTTCTGGCCTCATCTCTAAAGCAATCCAGATGAGTTCAGTTCAATTCAGATGATTCATTTATTTAAGCTTTCAATTCTGACCACGCTATGCAATATCTGTGGTGGTGACGATGATGACACGATATTGTCGGTAAGTGATTGATTGGCCACAATTGATGAGTTATAAAGACGACTTTTGGGCATCGATTTCCATCTTGGAAAGATTTGCAATCAGATCATTGAGCTTGATGTAATTTACAAGATTATTTTTATTTTTGTTGTATTGTTCAGTTGTCATTGTCTCTGATACATTTAGATTATATGTAGATTGTCTTAGCTGGAATGTTGGCTAACTGCTGATGTAACTTTATGTTGTGTCTTCTGCATTTTAATCTCTGTTTCAATTCTTGGTACATGAAGAAGATAACCCTTAAAAATTTTCAAATTGTCATTTGTTGGTAGTGTGTAAAGCTTGAGCTTAGATTCCCCAATGGTAGAATCCATTGTAATGTCTCAATTGTTAAAGAACAGCCAAATGGATATGCATTTTGTTCAAGTGTTTGCATTTCTGCTAGCCAGTCACCGACTCGAATGCAGAGAGAGATAGCCGTGTGCCTTTGAGTCAGCCGATGTGTGTGCGTGTGTGTGCTGCTGCTTAGTTGCGCACGAAATTAGGTCAATGGTCTATAAAAGTCTTCAGTTTCATCATCATGTACTGATGATTAGTCCATTTGAGTTTTTTAACTGATAAGTTCTGAAGTGTGTCAGTTTTAAACCAGTTAACATGTCTGTAGGGCAAAAGAATGATATGAGAATGGAAGAAGTCATTAACTCCAGATGACTTCTCCGTCAGCTGCTCTTGTTGGTGACTGGTTCTGTCCGAAGTGCATGTTACGCACCAAGGGCATCTAGATTCAATTTTCTCACCCATTGCATGTTTAACTTACTGCGATTCATATGTCATTACCTGAGGAAGTTGGGATGTCAGCAATTCACTGATGGGTTCTTCCTCTTATAAATAGTCTCTATTGTAACAATGTTACAATTCTATTCATCTTTTTCAGAACATTTTACTTTTTGTGTTTTTGTACATTACCACAACTAAAAGATTGAATGATGTGTTGACCTCTGAGCAGTCGACCTTAAATAATATTTTGTGTCTTGTCTTTATTTCTTTTTGTAATCCAGAGATAGTTCATATACATTGCATTATGTACCAAACTTTGAAACAATTCTCAAGTCATTTTGAATCTGGGATAAATTACAAATGGACTATAAAAAACAATGTTCTTGTAAAATATTTGTCATTTCCTGCTTTAAAATAACCGAACACTGCGTTGGCCAAAACAGGTTATAATTGACATTAAATCAGATGAAATGTGCTTTTATGCTTGTTTTACATTGCATAAAAATATTATACTAGGAACTCTTGACAAAGACAGGCATTCCAATTTGCCCACATGCTGACCAAATGGTTGGAGTTAACGGTTGTGGACAGAAGTATCGTGAGTGAATGGTTGAAATGTGTTGTGGTTGAACAGTACGAGTTTGATGCGCAGGGACCGTAGAAACGTGTTGTGGTTGAACAGTGGGTGTGTGATGTGCTGGCACAGTAGGTATTGTGTTGTGGTTGGACAGTGGGTGTGCGATGTGCTGGCACAGTAGGTGTGTTGTGGTTGGACAGTGGGAGTTCGATATGCTAGTACAGTGGGAACGTGTTGTGGTTGGACAGTATGAGTATGATGTTGGACAGTGGGAGTGCGATGTGCTGGCACAGTAGGAATGTGCGGTGGTTGGACAGTGAGTGTGTGATGTGCTGGCACAGTGGGAACGTGTTGTGGTTGGACAGTATGAGTATGATGTCGGACAGTGGGAGTGCGATGTGCTGGCACAGTAGGAATGTGCTGTGGTTGGACAGTGAGTGTGCGATGTGCTGGCACAGTAGGAATGTGCTGTGATTGGACAGTACGAGTATAATGTTGGACAGTGGGAGTGCGATGTGTTCTGGCACAATAGGAATATGTTGTGGTTGAACAGTGGGAGCGCGATGTGCAGGTACAGTAGGAATGTGTTGTGGTTGGACAGTATGAGTATGATGTTGGAGAGTGGGAGTGTGTTGTGGTTTGACAGTGGGAGTGCGATGTGCTGGCACAGTAGGAATGTGTTGTGATTGGACAGTGGGAGTGCGATGTGCTGGCAAGGTAGGTATTGTGTAGTGGTTGGACAGCGGGAGTGCTGGCACAGTAGGAATGCGTTGTGGTTGGACACTGGGAGTGCGATGTGCTGGCACACTAGGAACGTGTTGTGGTTGGACAGTACAAGTATGATGTTGGACAGTAGGAATGCGATGTGCTGGCACAGTAGGAATGTGCTGTGGTTGGACAGTGGGTGTGCGATGTGCTGGCATAGTAGGTATTGTGTTTGGACAGTGGGTGTGTAATGTGCTGGCACAGTAGGTATTGTGTTGTGGTTGGACAGTTGGTGTGCAATGTGCTGGCAGAGTAGGTATTGTGTTGTGGTTGGACAGTGGGAGTGCGATGTGCTGGCACAGTAGGAACATGTTGTGGTTGGACAGTGGGTGTGCGATGTGCTGGCATAGTAGGTATTGTGTTTGGACAGTGGGTGTGTAATGTGCTGGCACAGTAGGTATTGTGTTGTGGTTGGATAGTTGGTGTGCAATGTGCTGGCAGAGTAGGTATTGTGTTGTGGTTGGACAGTGGGAGTGCGATGTGCTGGCGCAGTAGGAATATGTTGTGGTTGAACAGTGGGTTGTGATGTGCTGGCACAGTAGGAATGTGTTGTGGTTGGGCAGTACGAGTATAATGTTGGACAGTGGGAGTGCGATGTGCTGGCACAGTAGGAATATGTTGTGGTTGAACAGTGGGAGTGCGATGTGCTGGCACAGTAGGAATGTGTTGTGGTTGGACAGTATGAGTATGATGTTGTTGGAGAGTGGGAGTGTGTTGTGGTTTGACAGTGGGAGTGCGATGTGCTGGCACAGTAGGTATTGTGTTGTGGTTGGACAGTGAGTGCTGGCACAGTAGGAATGCATTGTGGTTGGACACTGGGAGTGCGATGTGCTGGCACAGTAGGAACGTGTTGTGGTTGGACAGTACGAGTATGATGTTGGCCAGTGGGAATGCGATGTGCTGGCACAGTAGGAATGTGCTGTGGTTAGACAGTGGGAGTTCGATGTGCTAGTACAGTAGGAACGTGTTGTGGTTGGACAGTATGAGTATGATGTTGGACAGTGGGAGTGCGATATGCTGGCACAGTAGGAATATGTTGTGGTTGAACAGTGGGTTTGCGATGTGCTGGCAAAGTAAGAATGTGTTGTCATTGAACAGTGGGTTTGCAATGTGCTGGCACAGTAAGAACGTGTTGTGGTTGGACAGATAAGAGTATGATGTTGTTGGAGAGTGGGAGTGTGATGTGCTGGCACTGTAGGAAAGTGTTGTGATTGGACAGTGGGAGTGTGATGAGCTGGCACAGTGGGCATTGTGTTGTGGTTGGACACTGGAAGTGCGATGTGTTGGCACAGTAGGAACGTGTTGTGGTTGGACAGTACGAGTATGATGTTGGACAGTGGGAATGCGATGTGCTGGCACAGTAGGAATGTGCTGTGGTTAGAGAGTTGGAGTGTGATGTGCTGGTACAGTAGGAATGTTATGTGGTTGGACAGTGGGTGTGTGACTGCTGGCTCAGTAGGAATATGTTGTGGTTGGACAGTACGAGTATAATGTTGGACATTGGGAGTGCGATGTGCTGGCACAGTAGGATTGTGTTGTGGTTGGACAGTGGAAGTGCGATGTGCTGGCACAGTAGGAATGTGTTGTGGTTGGACAGTGGGTGTGCGATGTGCTGGCACAGTAGGAACGTGTTGTGGTTGGCAGTGGGAGTGCGTTATGCTGGTATAGTAGGAATATGTTGTAGGAATATCTGTCGGACTATCCGGAAGACTAATATGGCTAGACATTAGGCAAGTGCTGTTGCCAAGCAAGGTTCCTGCAGTGATTTGAAATGTCTAGTTTTTGATTAATTAGTTGGTCACATGCAGGTTTTGAAGGCTGATTATAGCTCATTCAGATTTTAAGTTTGGTTGGTGCTGACTGTTGCATCATTCTAAGATTAGTGTTTGTTTAGTGAATGTGACGCATGCACGGACACAGGACATTTCTAGAATGAAATCGAATATATATTCTTGGTGTTTCTAAGTGTTTTGGACTATTTCAGATGTGTGTCATCAGATGTGTTAACTGATGAAGGGTGGTTGGCCACTAAAGGTTTCAGGTTACTAGAGGCCAAGAGAGGCCTTGGGTTGGTGCTGATTGTTCTACTGCAGTGACAATTCACGAATAAGTCATCCTCCACAAGAGATGAAGTGGCCAAGGAATCCATTATGTCAGTGCCTCGCACCAACATTTGTCAGGCTATTTATCTTGTTGTACACCTCGTCGCTTGTCAACACTCTTCTTCTAGGATGCTGTGCAGTTCAGGAACTCCGAAAATGGCATATCACATGTGATCTTATACAGAGACCAACCAATAAATTCTCACCCACAGTTGATCTGCTTTCAAAGTTTGTGGTCCAGGTTGTGCTGAAGAGGAATGAGTCCAGGCTCACTAACTGTCGTTCTAAGATTACTGTCTGTTGAGTAAATGTGACACATTCATGGACACACGACATTCCTAGATGTGCTTTATGATGAATTTGAGCATTGCGCCGGACGTGTCACTGACATTTTGTTGGTTGGCACGCCACCGATGTGTTTAATTGTTGTTTCTATGATATGTTTCTATGATTTTGCAATAAATTGCTTTTATTTTTCCGTGTTTTTGCTAAGCATGACTGGCAACACTGATTTTGTATCAATGAACATATGATGACACCAATTCGTATTGACTTTTGCAACAGTACAGGCATCGTATGCTGTTAAAGGTTATTCGTGAATGTTATAATTCTATTTGAGGTAAGGCAAAAGAACTCCAGAAGCTGTGTCGAATTTGCGTGATGCACCTGGTGAATTGCAATTGACCTGATGATGCTGTTGTGGTTGCTAATAAAACTCAGCCGAGTTTTATTGTACTCCGCATTACTCGAACAATAAATAACGAGGCCGAGTTTTAATTAAAAAAGAGGCTTTCCAATTTTCTTTTTTTTTAAAACGAAAATCTGATATTTTTATTTACAAAAGCGACTATCGACCTAATTAAAAACACAAATATTTTTACTAATAGTACTTCCTAGTGTAAACTGAATGGGACGTTGTGGCATAGCCGTATGTTCTGTGCCTTGTAAAAAGGTAGTTAGGTCTCGTTTGTTTAACCATGCTGTCAGGTTTTTGAACGTTTTTATTGCTACACTTGGAAGTTGGCCCTGAATTAGAAACAGAAAGAAATTGTACTTGTATTTTCTATAGTTTTCGTTCATCAATATTGATTTTATTTCATTCTCTTTCTAGTTCTCATTCTCCTGAACAATCACCTATTCAATTTCATATTCTAGTTTTAGTTTCGTGAACGAAATTAATACCAGTCATGTAAGCTTTATCTTGAGTAAGCGCTTTTTATATTGTTTTGATCATTCAGAATAAAGCTCTTTTGCTGCTTGTTTCAGGAAAGGTCTGTTTCTGTTGTGCTGCATTAGGGCTCTGTTTCTGTGGCTAAAGCTCTTTCTCTGCTGTTCTGCATCCTTTAGGCTAACAGACCTTTTCTGCTGATATTCTGCTTGTTTAGGGAAGAGCTCCTTTGTTTCTGCTAGTTTTTTTTAGGTTAAAGCTATGTTTCTGGCATTGTTGTGTTTGTTTAATATTAAGCACCTTTCTATTGTTGTTGAGCTTCTTTGAGATAAAGCTCTTTCTCTCCTGTTCCATTTATAATTTTAATTATAATTTTACATTTTAATGGTATGATATTTAAAAAACTTCTGGGCTTCCTTTCCATATCTGGCCACATGAATGCCCTTTCCTGCTCCTGCTTCTATCACCTTCACTAGATCTGCTCTATCACTCTCACTGCATGCTGTGTCCAGTGTGCACACTCTCATCTGTTCCCAATAGACTTTAGCAACATTGCCTTCATTGGACTCACCTCAAAATATCCTCAATGCAGCTGCCCGATTATTCGGTGGAATTCACTTGCTCCCAGCACCTCAACACATTCATTTGAAGACCATTGTGCTGATGCATAACTGTCTCCTAGGGTCTGCCTCTGCGTATCTTCTGGCCCTCTGCTCTAGGGTCTCCTCTATTCTGCACCGGGCTTCCCTTCATTTCTCTGCCTGTGGCCTGCTGGTGGTTCCCTGCAAGTGCTCTGCCACGACCCAGGATCTTTGCCTACGTGTGTCCTACCCATGGGCGTCCGCAGGAATATTTTTCCAGAGAGGTCATGCCAGTAAAGCACACATAAATATTCATTCTCTACATTTGAGAGATTGCTAAGAAGATCAAGGTGGCTTGCACAGCTGTTGACGCTACTGTAAATAGGGTTACTGAAAACAGAACTTCAATTCACGGCTATGATGAGGAAGACAAAACGTGGTCAGTGGTCACCAAGCGGGTTGATCTTTTGTAAAAGATACAGAGAGTGGACTCTAGAGAAACTGAAAAATCAACAAAAATCAACAAAATTAAACAAAATCCAGTGACCGATGTCATATCAGTCACTTCCAACAGAACAGTGCACCAAGTCATGATACAAAGGCCATGAAATACTGACTGGAGCAGAAGGGTATTCCACTGCTAGAACATACCAGATTTAAACATCATTGAGACAGTGATGAAAGGTCTCTCTGCTGAGTCCAGCATCTGACACAGACTTGATCAGCTGGATCAAGGCAGTTTATTTATGCCAGCTTTACTGGCATGAGCTCTATTTCAAGAACCATGGTTAGTTCAGCAGTGCACAAAAAAAGCAATTGAAATCAAGGATTACTCTTCACAAAGAAAAAACTGGTGTGTTTTAACATTACAGCACATATTGTACTTAAAAAACTGCAATAAAATTGGTCAAATGACATGTTACTAGAGCATCAACCTTTGTACAACATTTATGCATATTCTTGCTTGAAATGACAGCCCACCATGGCAAAAATAGTAAATGTTTAAAATTTACATATATTTTCCAACAATTTCCTATAGATGCTGTATGGTGAAATGATACTGATAGCAAAAGAAGCACAATAACTAAAAAATAGCGCATAAAAAACCCAGAAAATATCAAAACGGCAGTGATGTAGTCGAGTCCACCTAAGCCGAGTCGAGTCCAGAGTTCCTAGAGTCGTCCGAGTCCCAAATGTCCGAGTCCCAGTCCAAGTACACGAAAACACACAATAAAAGATGTTGTCGGGAATCGACAGTTCAATATATGTTATAGCACAAGGAATTAACATAGGGTGTCAAAAACATAATAGTACAATTTATCAAAAGTTACTTTAATGTATCCAAATTACATTTAATAAGCACAAAAGCTAAGTCTTTGTTGTGGAGTGCGGGCACTGAAACACAGTGTGTCACCTTATCCCTTGGAACACATTATCCCTTATCTCTGTTTATAATACCCCACCCACAACCGAACACGGAAGACACACGGCAATGATTATTTGGGGGCGCAAGGGAGGCGAAGGAACAACGGTCACAGCTATAATAATTAGAAAGAGCCCGACCGCTGTCGAACACGGCAGGTCAGACCCATGACCTCTCCCAGTCCCAGGGGGCTGGCCCTACAGCTGTTATGGCTTCACACACCACCTATCCCCACTCTCCAACGCAGCGTTGTGCAGTGTGCGCACCACGAACACACTGCACCGGGAACACGCTGTACAATGTACACACACTAACTGGAAGTTGGCCAAGAACATTGAGCTCTAATTACAACCTAGGTTAGAATGGTAACTATTTTAAGTAAGTAAGCAGTGAGCACACGAAATTGTTGCAGTGAGACAAAGTCAAAATTCGAGTCAAGGGCTTCGAGTCCAAGTCAGAGTCATGTCATTCGAGACCTCCGATAAACGGTCTCGAGTCAGACTCAAGTCCTTCGCCGGGCTCGGCATCACGGCAAAACGGTAGAATATATGCCTGAAATTGTGCGTTCGCAAACTTTTGGCCATGGCTGTACTTGTCATTTCAGCAGTTGTAACGATTATGCGCGTGCAAGCATTAGCCTACGTCGCGCGTGCATTAAACCTTGCTGTGACGCGCAAAGCAAGTATTACATTTTTCTTAAAGATATTTTTTTCCTTGCATTAAAATTGAAAGACGGCGCCTATGACATACACAGCCAACATAAAGGAAAAAAGTTAGTTGATAATTAGTTTATTGTTGCGCAAATGCCCCTGCGCAACGGTCTCCCTCGAGCTTTCGCTGCTGAGCCTAATGGGGCCCGCCACTAAAGCTCTCGATATAGTCGCTTGAGGCGCCACCTATTTTTCTATTGCGTACGTGACGCGTGAGCGGCCATTTTGTGGTGTTGAAGTTCATTAAAAAGTCATATTCGCGATTAGTTCCCGTGTAGAAAACTTAGCGAAATTGATACGGGAAGTATTACGACTTGTGTGGTGCAAGTGTCGTCTGAAAATTTCGAATGTGCACAAAAATAAATGTAATTAACTTTTGGCCAGAACTGGCGATAGCGCGAATGCATGTAACTGACGGCATTCGGCTGGGGTACATTTTTATAGCGCTGTGCTAGGAAGAATAGAGAACAAAGTAGCTAAGAAATTTGGATAAATTCTGTCATTACATAACTATATAATTAGTGGAGTTTTAGGGGTTTGTTTGATGTTTGGTAGATTATAAAATTCGTTTGTTTGTTGTATAATCGTGATTAATAAATGTAAACCTGCAGCGGGTTGCTGAGGATTAATTGCCGTAAATAAAGATTGTTTGACTATTGAACATACAAATTCGTTAGACTTTAAAATAATTAAGCGGTCATAGTGAGGAGCCCTATGGAAGCAAAAATAGATCAGTCTGCTCGTAAGGACCATACCAGCCCAGGTGCTTCATCTGCTCAGCAGATGATCGCCACCATCAGCCCCGAGGTCACGGACATTATGTTAAACCCTGTACGAGGTAATCCTGTGATGCAAACTGGGGCCCTCACTATACTAGGAGCTGAGATAGCGCCGACGGGGGCATATGGGCTAGAAGCCCTGACTTCGCGCTTGAGACGTAGTCGGCGACTGCAAGGGAAATGGCCTGGAGGCTATGGAGTAGGACCGGAAGTGGGATTAACCATTGTAACCTCGGAAGGTATCCCCGATCAGCCAGCAAGGGTCGTGGTGAAAGCTGAAAGGAAGCCAAGACTCAGAAGTCTCAAATCTTAACGACCAAATCCAAGGCAAGAATTGGATACTGGAATGTAAGAATGTTATATGATACAGGGAAGCTGGCGCAAGGGGTGAGGAAGCTAAGAATACAAGCTAGAAATATTGGGGCTGAGTGAGATGCGATGGAGCTGCAGTGGCAATTTTTAAGGAGTGCAATGTCATACGCAAATCCAAATCGACAAGCCTCTTAGCGTCTTTGTATTCTATTACATGGATCTCGGCATGTGCTTCTTCTCAATATCCATTCAAAACCTAGTAGGAATAATATTGGTGACAGTACACATCCCTGGCGTACTCTGGAGACAATTAAAAACCATTCGCCAATTTCTTCATCAATGGTTTGGTGATCCATGTCTAAACTGAATTTGTTTTTTATATTATTGGTACTGAGCAGTTAAGGACACTATTATAATGTTCCCTCCATCTCATTTCTTGTTCTTCGTGTGTTCGAAATGTGTTTCCGCTCTAACAGACATTTTCTGCGCCCCTTAACAGACAGCTATTCGCTATTTTATGCAACGTTTTGGAGTCACCTTTCTTTGCTGCCGCTTCTGGTTCACTTAGCCTTGTTTCTGTCCATGTCATTTTATCCGCCCTACATCGCCCTACATTTTGTGTTCTGTTGTAACGAACATCCTCTATGCCCGTGTTCGTACTCAAGCCCTGCTCTTTCTTTCCTTTTTACGTTCATCGATTGCTTTCCATGTGTTGTCACTAATTCATCTCTCCTTCCTCGTGTTCCCGCCTGGGTCCGAGGACATCTTGCGCCACGCCCATAATTGCATCTATAATTTTCATTCAGTTCTCCTCTGCTGTCTCGCATTCCTATTCGTCCAGCATACTGAATCGGTTTTTAGCTGTAGTTGGAGCTTCTGCTTGGTATCTTTTTTATTCAGCTTTGCAATATCTAGTCTTACATTCAGTTCTATTTACCAGATTTTTCAATTTCAGTCTTATTGTTGCGATAGCCAGGTAGTGATCCGAGACGACGTCAGCTCGTCTGTATGCGCCTGTATCTTGTAGTGGTGATGCCCATCTTCTGAATAGACATATATAATCGATTTTGTGTGTGGTTCCACCATCTGGAGATCTCCAGGTATCCATGTGTATGTTTTTGTGTTAGAACATGCTGCCACCAACAGTACTTTCACTTTGTTGTTGCTTTGTTGAAGCATTCTTTTTCCAATGTCATCTCTCTTTCCAGCGGCCTCTGTTCCCATGACATCCAGCCATCCTGTCCTGTCCTTGCCTATTTATGCGTTGAAGTCGCCTATGATGATGATCATATTCTGGTATCGCCTCCATGACATCCTGCAGTTGTTCAGAGAACTCATCTTTTCTTCGTTCGTGGCTGTACTTGTTGGTGCATACACTTGTATCAGGGTCATCTTGGTATGCCCTGTTTGTGGTCTGATGGTAATTATTTTTTCGGTTTCACTTACCCATCCAGTTAGCTGATATCGTTTTTGGCCGACCATTATACCCACTTCTCTTTCATGCCTGTCTCCATCTGAGTAGCAGATGCTTATTCTGTGTCAAAGACATTCACGCTTACGAAGTTCTTATGAATAGCAATCTGTCGCATCACTTTGAACCCGTAATTTGCTAAATACCTTTTTTACTTTTAACGAGATAAGTAGAGGATTGTGTTATAAAGTCAGAAGTTCTGTGTCCCTAAATGTAATTGTTGTAATTATTGTTGTAACTGCACTAATTTCTTCACTAGTTGACTGAATCTTTATTATATCCTATGTGTGTATGTAATATGTGATGAACATTGATCTAGTGTATTACTGGTTTCATACAATTTGACTTTATATATTTTTCACGTGTTAAAAGAGTTTCCGGTTTTTTATGTGTCACGTGTTTTATTCAATATAGGGCCTACATATTATCATTGGTTGTGACTCACTTGTAAGCAGAACAATTTAATATTTTGTCTCTTTCACGGAGTGAATAATGTGAACACGGGGTAGGTAGTATGAAATCGCTTTCATATTACCTCTGGGGTAATCTTAAATCGATTTCAGATTACCGGGGGAGGGGGGAGTAACTTGAAATGGGGTAACCTGAAATCTTTACATGAGCGATTTCAGATTACCCCCATTCATCTTACCCCCGGTAACTTGAAATCGATGTCAAGTTACCCCCTTCGATTTCAGATTAGGCCTACTCCATGAGTAATATGAAATCAGCTGCAAGCAGTGGCGTAGGCAGGATTTCCCAAGGGGGGGTTAGTGTGGCGTCCACCGTTCGGACGCTACCAGGTCGCGCAACGGTGCCGGCTCCAACCCTCTTCTGTGTCTGGAGCCACTCGAGTCACTTCTAAGTCGATTTTTAGCATAGCCTGACCGTTCTCCATCTATGCCTTTCGTAGCAGTGACTGTCGGAGGAGAATCGGGGTTGACCGTTTCTCTAAAAGAGGCAACAGTATATGACTCTGTCTCGGGATCAGACTCTATCACTTCCGCGGTCGCCGGATGGGCAACGTCCTGAGGATGGCCTTTATTCAGAACAGGGTTCGCTCTTTTACCGACCGGAGTCTTCCCTTTCTTGTTTACTCGCTTAGAGACGGTTTTCCTCTTTCTCTCTACCTGACCTGAGCTTCGTCGTATCATTCTACATCTCGTGACTCTTAAACAATCGCCAACAGGGGGCATCAAACGTTCTCCCTGTTCCGGAGAGCAGAAATATTTGTAACAAGTCCCTTCGTCACTTTGCCGTAGGCAATACTGGCCACTGATCTTAACGTCGCCTTTTCCCAGACACTTATCCACCGGAAATCGCACCTTCCACTCTTCATGTACCTCTCGCTCCATGCCCGTGTGTGGCATACCGGCCTCACACGTATAAATTATCATGCACCACGATTGACCGTCCTCTGCGTTTTGCAGTTGTCCACCAACACCGTAATATATACTGAGACTTCGGGAAAACCCGGGGAGTATCTATGACCACGTTAGGTGGCCAAGAAGAATATGTATCGAAAAACCGTAATACAATCAAGAAGAGATATCGCGGGGAAACCGCTATTAAAGATACTGCGTTCAGATACACAAGTAAAGATATCGCGGGGAAACCGCGAGTAAAGATATTGTTGCGATCAGATACGCAAGTCAAGAAACCACGGAAGACCGCAGGAGTAAGTATGACCACGTTAGGTAGCCAACAAGAATATTTATCGAAAGACCGTAAGACAATCAAGAAGAGGTATCACGGGGAAACCGCGAATAAAGATATTTCGAATCAGACGCGCAAGTAAAGATATCGCGGGGAAACCGCGAGTAAAGATATTGCGATTAGACACGCAAATAAAGATATCGCGGAAGACCGCGGGAGTAAGTATGACCACGTTAGGTAGCCAAGTATATATATATTACAGGGAAAAGAAGATGAGGAAACAGCCGCAATTATTGAGGTCTTCGCACCAGTCACGACCGTTTCTTGTAATTGTCGTAAGCACCAATGGGGTCACCCTCCCCGTATTTATCGAACGTATTCAATGGGAAACTTTCCCCGTATTTATCGAACGTTTAACCGGCCTCTCTTTCGGTCTGTACGGTTGCTACTACGGGAATCTAGCCGGCTTGTATTTCTAGCGGCCACCCTAATTTTCTCGGTCTCGGCCACCCGGAACTTTTGCGTATCCGACAACCTGCTGGAAAACGCGAGGATTAACTATGACCGATCTAGGTAGCCAACATTTATATTTCTTGGTTACCAAAACTTTCTCAGACTCGGCCACCCGAAACTTTTGCGTATCCGACAACCTGCTGGAAAACGCGAGGATTAACTCTGACCGATCTAGGTAGCCAACATTTATATTTCTTGGTTACCAAAACTTTCTCAGACTCGGCCACCCGAAACTTTTGCGTATCCGACAACCTGCTGGAAAACGCGAGGATTAACTATGACCGTTCTAGGTAGCCAACATTTATATTTCTTGGTTAACCAAACTTTCTCACGGTCTGCGCGGTCGGGGATTTTTCCCAGTCTATCTATCACTCGGCCGCCGAGGCCTCTCTCGGTATATGCGGTCGGTCCCTTCTGGGACTCACCCAGTCTGTCTCACTGTCGGCCGCCGAGGCCTCTCTTGGTATATGCGAACGGCTAACCCGGGCTTTACCCGGTCTTTACACAGACCTGTGATTTATTTATTTCACTGTCGGACCTTCTCGAGGAAGCAACCTCACGATCGGCTGCAGACTTTCTCGCGATCGATAACAGGGTGGGGCCCCAGCCCTATCAGATCGGCAGAGTCGGTCTCAACACCAGACGCTCGGCTGTAGCTCGGACTAGTTTTTGGACGCCCTCTCGTCCGCAACTATATTTTTTTCGCAACTTGCCGTGAACCAGGCTTTGAACGAACGCTCACCGACCACACGGGTGTGCGGTATTAATCGCTAACCAAAGAATTCAATGCACCGTATATGCAGAGCAGTCGTCACCACTCTACAATATAAGCGACGCACCGCATGTCAGGCTATACTCAACCCGATTCATGCGTCTGCACGCTATGCACAGAACTACAAACCGCCGATCGGTCTTCCCCCCAATACCAACACTGTAAAAAAATGTACGTAAATTAAGCGCTATGGCGAGCCGATTAATTACGAACAAATTCTTTAATCCAAGCCTTGTGGCCTGTCCGCCACATTAGTATAGGCACTTTTGGGATAGTCACTTTCCCTTCTAGATCTACAATAAATTAGAGGGCTCAATGAGCCAGGATTTTTTTAAAATTTTAGTCTTTTTTGCACTGCAAAAGTTTTTTTTGTGATATTACAAACACAAATACTTTTTTTTAAATCGGCTAAGGCGCATAGCTAGTGATTTTATAACAATGGAAAAAAATTACAAACACAAACTACCACAATGTCGTAAAATTGCTCTAAAATTTCCATCGTTCTCCAGTGGTTCTTCTAGTGTTATCGGTCCAGAATCGCGGTGACCTCGTAAAGCTAGCCCTTGTCGTCCACACAGCAACACCGTTTCAATAATTGGAATTATTCTTTTCCTATTTTCCAAAGCTTGACGTTGGCTTTCCTTGTTCAACTGTAGCTCGATGGGGTCCTGAATTCCAGACACAATTCCAGTCAGCATATCTGATTCTTCAATACAATTTAGGTGATACTTTTTTGTTTGATGTGCATCGAAACATTCTTTTGCATCTTTCCATTTGTTAAATTTCTTTTTGCATAGTTGGCCTAACGGCTGGCGACCTATGCCAGCTCCATCTTGAGCAAAAAGAACACAGTATTTACAAAATGCACCCTGCTCCAAGTCAGAGAATGCCAACCATTTCCACTGAGAAAACCAATGGTATTTAAAACGTAAATTTCTGTTGCCTGCCGCAAATTCATAAGTGCTGCTTGGCATCCAGATGTTGTTTAACATATCGATTTTTTTTCTTGTTTGGTACCTTCACATTGACATAATTTCCGATGTCGTTGGTATGAGTCGTTCGAATGTTTGGTGAAGGTGACAGATCAACTTCATCACGATGGCTCTCGATTGTTGCAATTGTTTCCACAACCAATGAAAGTGGAGCCACTTCTACTGAACATTCAGTTGGTAACTCAGCTGCGGCATCAGGTGGTGTACGAACACGTTTGAAATCCAAATAATTCAAAATACTATTACTCTGGCGTTTCTTAGACATAATGTTCTATTATTATTTATTTTATTTTAATCTGTACTAGTCTAGAACGTTTAATAAAAATCTTGATTTTTTGCAGCCCTGAAATACCCCCACTAAATCTAAACAATTTTCTCTAAACTTCGTCAAAGAATCAAATTACAAATTTTATATTTTATTCAAAATGTTTGTTTGTTTTCGTTAAAAACAATAAAGACGCTATATATTAAAATAATGACGTCATTAGCTGAATCCATGAAAGTACGGAGACAAGTATGGGACATCAGACAAAACTAAACAAAATAAAATTTAAAAAAAGAAATACTTTAACTTAACTTAACTTAACTTGACTTGACTTATACTGGTTTAGAAGGCCTTTCGGGACTGCAAACAACCAGTTTAATGAACTTTTATACTTACTGAAGTAACAAATGTTTTTGTTTTTGTAATGGGAGGTGGGTTTTATCCCCCAAACCCCCACCCTTGTCTACGCCACTGGCTGCAAGCTACCCTAAACGGTGGTAGCTTGAAGGCCACTCGTCCCGCCTCAAATTACCACTGAAAACAGTTAGGCTATTTGCTTTTGCTTATTTAGATGCATATGATTGATTATTTAGCGAGATAATACATTTGCCATTAGGGCTTATATTCGTTTTAATTAACAACCTAAAATTGGGCATCTGTTCTGGTATTGTTGAATATATAAACGCAAGTAATATGGCCCACCTTGGAACCTGGGGCAATGATGTTGATTTTTGCTATACAACAATATACTCAACAATCAGGTTTACGTATACATCAAGTGATATGTCTGAAACTGTCAAAACACTTGGGGTTACGCTCGACAGCAAGCTCACATTTCGACTTCACATAACAAGCCTTTGTAAATCTTGTTTCAATTACATCAGGGCAATTTGTCACATTATGTCGGCTGTAACTAAAGCTATGTTGGAAACATATCCAAAGCCTGCTCACTTGTCTCATCTCGCCCTTGTTATGCTAATTCACTTTTTTCTGTCTGTCTGACCTGGAACTCAAAAGGCTACAACGCATCCAAAACACCTTAGCTCGAGGAGTGCTGAGTGTCCCACCACCTACATGTCCTACTCCACCAGCTGCATTTTCTTCTTGTTGAATTCAGAATAACATTTAAGTTGGCTCTTTTGACCTACACAGCCCTCATCATCAGTAGGCCTACACCTACCTATGTTCAATCAATCGATCAATCAATTCAGAATAACATATAAGTTGGCTCTTTTGACCTTCACAGCCCTCATCACCAGTAATTTATTTGCTTATTTGTAGCCACAACAGGCAGCAAACATAAAGAACACCAATCATAAAACTAAAGGCTATAGAGGGAGCCCCGAATGGGATTGAAATCCTGCTAGAAGGGACATCGAAGTAGCAGAATTGCCAACAGAAATTAAATCCGCAGTATTAACAATTTCACATTGTTTTTATTCTAGGCGCACTGGGAGAAATCAATCAGTTCTCAGAAAGAAAGAGAATTCTTAAATTGACTAGTTAACTAATTTAACTATTTGGGAGATGTGCATGGGCGACCCGTGTGGGATCAAAAGCCAGATTGATAAAATCTGATATGTCATAGACCGATCCCTGTGGGAATCTGACATGGTCATTAAAAGTAATAGAAGAACCAGCCGAAGAGCATTCCAGATCAACGGGCCCGAAGATCTAAGACAAAATTTTATCCTCGAACTAGAACAACAATCTCCATCTTTTGCTTCAATTGGTCCCTCTCTGTGGAATGGCTTTCTCCATCTTTTCGTTCCAAAATTCTATCTGATAGTCTCTCATTCTCTTTTGCTTTTCTCAAAACTTACTTCTCGCGGGTACTTGCGCACTGGCAGCGCTTCTGAACGGTTCACGATACTAGAAGCGCTCTAGAAATGTGTAAATACAATACCTGCAATAAATTTTACGTGGTTTGTCTGTGTTCTAACAGGGTGGTATGCGCGGGAATTTCTGATGCAATGGGTTTGGATGTCTGAACCCGTAGATAAATAGTAGGAGACAGTGCTCATAACGGTAAAAAATATACCGATTTGAAGTATTTTTAGTCAATCTAATTTTATTAATTGAAGATCCTTAAATATTGGGTCAGTGTGTTCATTTCTACAGACACCTGCCATATAAGACCTATGATCCTAGGCTATGATGATTTCTATCGCCTTTTTGTAGAACTAGAAGTTTTATAAGCATTGATGTGTAATTGGAAGACCAAATACTGGTAAATCATTAAATCAAAGTGTAGTAAATATGGTTGAAGTCTGATAGATATATGGGTTAATGTGAAAAACTATGGATACTAACCCGATGTTTTTGGCTATTTTATTGGCAATGAGATCAATATTTATTTTAATTCTTAAATTTGATATCGGCCTTCTTCCAACATATTTTGGTCAGAAGTGCACACGCCTCGACGACGCAACTACAATTGTACTGCAGAGCAATAGTGTGCGAAGGACTTGCTCAAGTCCCTTTTCGGACGTGGATCGAACCCGCTCACTCAGCGCACACTGGTTAGAGCGGTAGGCTACCTACCATAACGGTAGGTAGCCGACCGCTCTAACCAATCGGCCACCGTGCCACACGTACATATTTGTACAACCCAGGATAGATGGTGGTCAACATACACCCCAAGGAACTTGACGGACGTTACCCTGCTGATGGGTGCGACTTTTAAGTGGATACTTATATCCTTCGGTACAATTTTCCTATGGGAGCTGAATATAATAAAATTGGTCTTAAACAGGTCGATCGTGAATTTATTTGCACAAAATCGATCAGCTACTTTTGATAGCTTCAAGTTAATAGTTGCAAGCAGCTTTGCCCATGATTTGTGTGATAGAAACATTTTAGTGTCGTCAGCGAACGTTATAGGGCATAATATGCTCATGTGTCCTCTACTACATTATAGTAGAGGACACATGAGCTAGGTCATTTATATAAAAAAGGAATAGGAGTGGCACACGATAATAACCTTGTGAAATTCCATAGGCAATAATAGCCCTATCAGATATCGTGCCGTTGCAGCGAACTCATTGGGAGCGATTATCAAAATGACTAACAAACCAATTTAATTGGACACCTCTCACTTCTTAGTTCTCTATGTTTTTAGGAGGACATTGTGATTCACAGTATCGAATGCTTTCGCAAGGTCTAGAAATATACATACAGAGAATTCGTTATTATCGATGACTTCTGAGATCAAATCATCCTATATCATATGCTCTTTGATCACGTGTTTTACTGATTTCATACAATTTACGTTTCCTTGACTGTTATTTATTTTTCACACGTTAAAACTAGCCTTCTATCTTATATGCGTCAAGTGTTTTATTCAGCAGACTGATTATCATTAGTTCAAATCATAACAAGTTAACATTTAGACTCATTCAGAGAGGAGGTAATGTGAACTCGAAGGGGGTAATCTGAAATCGATTTCAGATATAGTGCCATTGCAGCGAACTCATTGGGAGCGATTATCAAAATGACTAACAAACCAATTTAATTGGACACCTCTCACTTCGATTTACAACCTGAAATGGGGGGAGGGGGTAACTTGAAGTCTTTACACCGGTGTACACAATTTCTCTGCCTATAGTAATTCAGTTCAATGGGTGTACACAGTCACACACTGTCAAGTTCATTAAAGGCCTACTACTCATTAAGCTCATCTTTATATAAAATAAGCTGCTGCTGTCATAATTTGATAAGATTAAAGCCAGCTTCAGAATTGGAGTAGAGCTTGGAGGAAATATTACTTACTCTATTTTCCTCCCTCTGAGTATGCCTAACACGAGCAAACCTACCTTCTCAGTTCAAGGCGGAATCGGTTTCGCTCAAGAACAGCAAGATAAGACGCGCGATGCGTCCGATACCCAAATATGAAACAGATGAACGCAGACGTGAAAATCTGGGCTGTCGGAAATGGACCAAGAGGCACGTGAAAGTCTGGGTAGTCGGAAACCCAGGTTAAAGATAACAAGTAGACCAAGAATTGATCGATACGTAAATATTCCTGTTGGCTACCTACGTTGGTCACAGATACTCCTACCGTTTTCCCGAAGAGTATCTACTTGCGTGTCTGATCGAAGTGATCGATATGAGTACGGTTGGGTAATCGGGTACCTAATCGGGAACTTGCTCCATGGTTGCTTGTCGTCCCACACAGTTCCGAGAACTGACTGAAGTGCGAGGTCGGGCCCCTTCGTGCGTAGGTCGGATCGAAGATCTGTGTGCAGATAGCGAAGGTTATAGACAAAAGACCATCACTCTCAGAGTCCGTGAATACCATGACAGTGTCATTTTTATCGAAGCAGAATTAATCAGTGTTGGTGGGTAACTGCCAACACAGAGGACGGGAACTTGCTCCATCAATTGCTGTGCATGACAAAATATACGCGTGGGGCCGTTATGCCATACACGGGAATAGATCGAGAGATACGTGTTGAGCAGAAGGCGTGATAGCTGTGTCTAGCATGATATGACGAAGAGCTGTGAGACTGGTAGTGTCTAGGACGACAGAGTTTAGAGAGTTGAGAACAGTTATGTCTAGGAGTACAAGACGTTGGATTTATACCGATAATTGTCTAGGCAGATATGGCTTATGGACTTGTTTAAAGTATATCTGATCCTCATAGCTTAAGAGAACGTCTAAAATCAACAATAAGTTGTCAACCACGTAAGAGTCGCTGGTAAAAGAAATGCGATGCCGATATGACTGAGAGCATCTCGCCGTCTATGTGTTGACAATATGAATTACAAAGAGAGGACCTATAGTTATATAAGTTCGCAATACTTCTACTATTAGTAGTGCCTGCACTGGTCAAGAAAGTCATAGAAAGAACAACCTCCAGAGGGCAGCAGGGAAAGAGGGAGCAGCTCCTCCCAAAGGATAGGTTGTTCCAGGTTGTTTAATTATTTAGGTGTTTGTCATCTATTGTACCCTGCAGTTTGTTCTTGAACAAATGCCACATTGATATTAAGGGTCTTTCACCAGTGCAGGCACATGTTCATATAGAAAGAGCAATTGGTACATGCAGATTGAAGATCTTCAGTGTACAGCAATAAGGCATATACAGCATCTGTACTAGGCAAACATTCAGATTCTAAATCTCTAAAACAGCGTTTCCCAAACTGGGTTCCGCGGAACCCTAGGGTTCCGTGAGATGAAGACAAGGGTTCCGCGAAAAACCTTCAGTGTGAACAAATGGAGGATTTTACTTAACATCTGTGTGTAACTTTATATGAAAGAGAATTCATTATGTCCTTGTCATGAATATTTGTGCTATTATTAATCAAATTTAGGCCTAAACCTATAATTGTCTGCATTCCCAAGCATTTGTACCTACCACAGAATATATTTAATTTTGGGCGGGCGACAAAAATTTAAAACCAAAGGGGTTCCACGGCCAAAAAAGATTGGGAAACGCCTAGATTAGGTTAGATTAATAATTAGTCTAACGGTAATCTAGGCCTAAACCTGTTATTATCTGCATTCTCAAGCGTACGCTGTACCTACAACAGAATATGATGGTTTTGAACGGGATTCCGCGAAACATTTTGAAGATCAAAAGGGTTCCGCGGTCAAAAAAGATTGGGAAACGCTGCTCTAAAATATCGCTTTGCTAAAGAGAATGACAAATCTGTTATTTCGCCATCCAAGTCCACCCTGACCATTCCCAATTTCTTTGTATGTGGCAATCCAACTTTTATTGAAAGCACTTATTGATTTACAATCACTAAAAACGTTTTGTCCCTGTCTTCAACTCCATCACCACTTACTTTTGGTGCAAGGCACATAACAAAAAAACAACTTGTCAATGGCAGAATCGAAATGATCCTGCCATTCCTTTTCATCTAATGTGACTATCAGGGATATGGTCTCGAGACCGCGGTCTTGGTCTTGGCCTCGAGATTGGAAAGTTCAACAAAATGACACCAGAGTCTCTTTCTGATTATTATTCTTATTATTTAGGTTAACTTCAAAATATATTAACGTAGAACAACTTAGCTTGCTACTTCACTAACGTTCCTCGTCACTCTCAGACTGTCGACCTTATCCAGACATATCTCTATGGTCTTGGTCATCTGTCGTTTCCAGTCGCTTCCTCGATAGCGGATTCCTCCTGCAGTCGATGACGTCCTCTGTCGTGCACCTGACGCCTTCTGAGAGTGAATCCTGACTCTCAATTTCTCCCATCTTTTATACCCTTTCTTGCATCCTCCCATTATGGTCCTTCTACCTCATGTCTATCCTTATTTGGTTATTTGTCCCGATTGTATCCTTATTTGGTCATCTTAAATAAAATCTCTCATCGCTCTTCCACCGGACCCGGTCTCTTTAACCTATCCTAGCCCGGCATTCGCTCTTGCCTCAGCCATATTTGGTCATAATGCCAGTCTCTCCAACTGTCTCAGCCCACCCCCCCACGCGGATTCACTTGGCCTACTGTCTGTCAGTCTCTGTCTATACATATATATGTGGACCTTTATGTGAAAAGGGACCAGATTGTCGATATGGAGTTACTGGCACTTCTAAAAAATTCAGAATATGAGTGAAATAAAGTCCATCCGCATATTATTCAGCACATATCTCGTTATTGTAGAGACTGGTGGACACGACAACCCTAAAATAGTCATTTTGAGTAATTTGCGATTAACGCGTACAGTAACATTAAGTCAAGAATTTCTGAACCTTTACCGCACTTAGTAAATACAACTGCTAGCACGCCGTAATTCAGAAACCGAAAACAATGTATTAATGCGCCTCTCACGTCATCATTTCTAGTGGCTATTAGGCAATCTGAGCTGCCTCCAGCCAGCTGAAGGGCTTCAAAAGTAATACCAACCATCTGGCCCTTTTTATGTAGCCATAAAGAAACATAATTTTTTTAAATAAAATTCTTTTATTTAATTGAAATTGACCTTTATAGGTGTAGTACTTTCATAGAAGAATGCAATTAGACAAAAAACAAAATCAAAAATTTTAGCCGAAATCACGTTAGGCCCCGTTTTCTCTTAAACTAGAACCGACGATCTGGTCCCTTTTCATGTAAACGTCCACTTATTTGTATATATTTACTTCTGTTGATAGGCCTATGTTTGTCTTTATATATACCGTTCATATCTATAGCTATAGTGTTCGCAATTTTAGTTTATACAGTACTTAACATTATATTATATTGTTAATTAAAGTTATAAACTTGACATCGCCGTTTTTCATAACGCAGTCCCCTCTTCCATCATTACAGCCGGTTAAACTATTTTCTAGACCTTTATTAAGTTTAGTATTCTTCAGCAGTAAAATTAATGCTTTAAGCGTCTTATTCCGTGTTAGCGTCTTAATAAATTGAACTGTTTATAAAAAGAGTAACGGTCTTGGTCTTGGACCTCTTGGCCTTGGTCTCGAGGTTTTGGTCTCGTGCCCAACACTGGAGTCTATCACTTTGGAGTGTATGAGCAATTTTCCAGTTTCAGGCAACATTATTTCTGTCCCTGTTCCTTTTTTGAACAATGGAAAGCTGAAAGATTTTATTCTTTGTCAGTGAACACTTTCATGAATATAATTATATAATATCCAGCATCGTTTATTATTTTTATAGACAAAACAAAGTCAAAATGGTGTCATAGGAGAGTACAGATTATTATTACTAAAAACTATGGAATACCAATGAAGTCATAATAATAATTACAGCTGACAAAATTTTCAGCATTTGGAAACATATATATCACTTTGAATGATATATATATATGTACATATATATATATATATGACCATTCAACACCATAATAAGAACCAAGTGCCGCCTTAGCATTCTGATTAATCTCGTACACTAGTGTTCAGCATTTGGAAACGATGTTCACTTCTGAGACAATACAAAGATTGTAATCACAAAGTTTCTAGAGCACCATCAGTAGCAAGCTTTACATAACAGTTCACTGTAAATGCAAAATGTAAAAAAAACTAATGCTTGGCATTGCCTAGACTGTTTTTTGAAAGCAGAAAGGGTTTTGATTTCCTGAATGGATGCAGGGAGACTGTTCAAGACATGTGGGCCAGATATTCTACATTTTGTTTAGACAAACTGACACTAACAGTCACCTTGTTTAATTACAGCAATGCTCCATCTAAAACTGTTTGCTAACACTTTCTTTCTCTGCTAGTTAACACAAGTCTTGCCGTATTGCATTCAATGGCATGGGTTTTCATTTTCCAGTGTGACAATGCTAATGAACATTAGAACAGTCCAGAACAAAAGTTATCGCCCAAGAGACCTAATAATCATTCATCCAGTCTTAATGCATGAACTATTGTATTGGTATAAATTTGAAGGAAAAACATTTTATAAACGTATTTAATCACTATAGGCCTAGTTTAAAATAAAAAAACAACCTAAATGTTTACTACAATATGCTATACCCTCTGACAAATGCACAAGCATTACAAGCACTCTCATTCTCTGACAAATACCGCTCATTACGACCATCCAGATGAAACATTGTTTACTATTCAGTGACCGACAGATCTCCAGTGTTATCCTTTTAATAAAAAAATTCACACAGCCACATGAGAACATAGAGAGCTGCTCTTTCGTCAAAATACATCATGACAAGAATGATCAAGACAAATGTTGCCGATACCCATAGAAAATCATCTACTTGCATCATCTGCCACTTTTTCACAGCATTTGATTACTGTAGAAGAATGTCATTATCAGTCAAAAACAATTTAAGCCAACCCAAATACTTATCAAATTTTAAAAATGACAAAAACATTTCCCCAAGCACACTTTTCATCAAAATACTTCATGAAATTCATAAATATCTCCTCATTTAAACAACAAACTATATGCAACAACAGATTTTCGTGATTCCAGTATAATACATTATAAGGTAGACATAACCGAATTTTGGTTAACCAAATCAAATCTTGACACTTTTAGAGTGTCAAGCTATACAGCATAACCAATTATTTATCTGCTCTACGTTTCTGATACCAATGTATAAACTGACGGACCACTTTCGTCTCAATAATTAACAAAACTACAACAAAGTTTAAACCCAAAGACATGGTCCATCTCCAGGATTCTTTAAGCTAATAATAAGTTAATAATAAATTTCAACAGAATGATACCAGACTGTTCAAGCAAATAAAAGGCAACAGGAAATAGCATGGTCTTTCACATATTATACAGTTTTGTCACAGTGGTCACCAGTTTAAACGCAATACGTCAGCAGCAAAAAGCTAATTCCAAGCGCAGTTGAGAACATAAGAACTGAAGTCACCTAGCAGCATTCATAACTCATCAAAGCATCATATGGATTCTGCAAAATATTGCAGGTGGTTGTAAATTTAAAAGAATACAATAACATGACAGAAATTTGTTTTGTTGCCTTGCTTCTTCTAAAGGCTGCAATGGAGACAAACAACATGATGCAATGATTTCTGCATGCTACCATGCCTTTAAGAACACATTGTTCGTGTAACTATTGTATGATTAAAACACACAGTAACTTCAAAGTGTACAAGATGAATAGGTCTGTGAAACAACATCTGCAAATACAAATTACAATAGTCAGCAGACATGATTCAGAAGTGCTTCCACGAAACACACCTGTTGAAACAGGATTGACATTATTCCCACTAGCATGAAAATTTAAATAAGAAAGATTGCATATGAGAAATTCAAGATAAATGAATAGGATACAATTCATAGTTTAGAACATGACAGCACTTTTTGGTTTTGCTGATATCCAGATTAATAAAAACCTCATCACAAAGTCAAAATTCACTCTCCATTGCCCAATCCAATATCACTTAAATGCTCAATAAACAGACACAGAGCATTTACATAAATATGATTTACATACAGATCTCATCTGTGCCAGTATCAAAGAAATTCAGAGAACTGCATATATCTGGCACCACTGCACTTGATAACAATGTTTCACAGAGACTGGCAATTCCAGCTTCACACAATTTCTCCAACAAAACAGCTCAATCCTCACTATTAGCCCTCTTACTATTTAAATGTGAAAAAATCTGCACAGTTATTTTGATGAATTTATGTTGTATTTTTGACAGTATAACCCAAACTGAAATCTTTCAAAAGTCAAACCTAATCAGCTCATATCATATTAAATTGCAAATATGTCAAACATGGCAACTTATCCTTCTGACATCATTCCAACCACATGCACGCACCCACCCACCCATCCACATTCACACAAATGTTATTCATCAGGATTTATTACATGCTGAATCTCAACAAAATTTGATTCTAAGTATCAATGCAACACTTGATAACAAACCACTGCATAATTCACCATCACTGGAATCCATTGTTGCAGTGTTGCTCTTCAGCGACACTTCAGTCTCTCAATAGTGTTAGTGTTTGCAGCTCTCCTCATTTCCCTTCAAATGCACTGAACACACACCCATGCTGCTGATGTAATGTAAAGTTGTCCACTGTCGTAAACTGTTTGTGGCAGGTTTCACATGACACCACACTGGAGACATGCAAGGAGATCAAGTGTCGATCTAGAGAAGCCATTGTAGAGAAACGCTTCGAGCAGTAAGAACATTTGAAGGAAACCATTCTCAACGTTGACCGATGGCGCATCCGATGTCTCTTCAAAGATCTGTCACTAGTAAAGTGTTTGCCACATTGGCCACAATTATTACGTCTAGTGATTGTCCCCTGCGCCAACTTTGGCACATTGCTCGGAATGACAACACTCTTGTTTAGGAAACACCTTTTCAAAGTAAGACCTTTCTTAAAAAAACATTGTGCTCTAAAGGACTGAAACAAATGAGACAAATGCCTTAAGTTTCTTTGCTTAATGGGATACTTGCTTTTCAAAGTTGCATCTTTAACAAGAGTCTGATCTGGCTCTGAACTTGAAGAACATGTACTTCCAGCCATGATATCCAATGACATCTTTATTGGAGACAAGGCATTTTTCCCTTCAGACAATGATGGAGTAGCAGAAGCTGATGAAGTCAGTTCTGGAAAGGATTTCTCAGCAAGGTAGTTTTGGTCAGATTCTAGAGCTGTTCTTGACATTGAAATGTCTTCTGTAATCACAGCTTGAGAGGAGCAAGTGTCTTCTCTTGAGTCTTTAGCGTGCTCACCATTTTCTGCACTGATATAAATCCTAACATCATGTTTAAATTCATAGGCAATTTCATTTTCTTGCAACTGTGAGCAAGAAATTGTGGCATCTCTTTCAGCTGCTTGTAATGGATCAGCAGATGGCATATGTGGCTTTATTTCAGCTTCTTGTGATGGAATTAAACCAGTTGATGTGGCTTGTGGCTCTGCCTCAGCTCCCTGTGATAAAATTAGGCCAGCTGATGACTTATCTGGCTCTTCCTCAGTTCCTTGTAATAGAATTACACCAGCTGATGTGGTATGTGGCTCTGTCTCAGCTCCCTGTGATAGAATTAAACCAGCTGAAGGCCCTGTTTCAGCTCTTTGTAATGGAATCATAGCAGAAACAATGATGTTATCCTCTATTTCATGTGGTTCTGAAATGGTATCATCACCAAGTGTCAGTGATGTCTTTCCAACCACAGTGCTGCGATCTTCTCGTCTGTCTGTCTGGTGATGCAGTGAACTTGAGAAGGCAATTATTGAACTGCCTGCATTCACATTTTGCACTAGCTCTGAGGCTGTCTCCAGATGAGAAATGCGACCAGTGTCCTTGGCAACAGGATCGTCATCATCATCACACTGTTCTGCCCCAGCATCGACCATCAGCTCATCCTTTATGATGCCATTCTGCAGCAGACAGGGTTCAGCTCCAGTTGCATATGCTGCCGCCATAGCAATTCGATCATCGTTTAGACCAACTTCACTCCCAGGCCCACCACCTTCAGCCACAGTAGCAGCAGAACCAACTGCACAGAATCCATCCAGACAGCCTTTCTCAACCATGTACTGTGGACAGCTTGACTTTATCTTCATTTCATCTTCACCTATTACGTCTTGCTGATTCAATGGCCTTGCATCACATTCACTATGCTCATCACAACAGCTTCCTAGAATTTCAATCAAGCCTCCTCCTCCTCTGCTTGGTGTCTCTGGTTTCATAGCCTGCTGCCGCTGCTGACACACTGAGTCCTTATCTGAATCTGAATGCACAGCATCCGCTCCTAGACTTTGCTTGGACGGCTTCCAAGTTCGTTTCTTCCTCAGAATTGCCTTGCCCTTTCTCCAGCTGTCATCTGCCAAATGTTTCTTAGGGGCATTGTGCTTTTCTCTCAGTTTAGTCTGCAAAACACTTTCTTCTGACTGCAGACAATACTCTTCTATCTCATTTTCATTGTGTGCATTGCTTTCTTTAAGGGAAATTAAGTTTTCATTTCCAACCAAATACTCAAGAAGCATTTCATCTGCATTATCTGGCCTCAGCATTCTCTGGCCAAATTTCTTTCCATGATGGAGGACAACCCGTGAGCTCTCCCCTTCCTCCGGATCATTGCCAAATGCAAATCTATCTTCCTCCACATCCTCTTCATCCGAAGAATCTCTGCGGTAAACAATACGCGACTTTTTAATTCCTGGTTTCCCCGTCACATTCTCACTGTTTGTCACCTTCTCCTTACATTTCATGGCTTTTTTCTTATCAGCAGCACCCACTAAATTATAGATCTTCCTGATTCCAGGTACTTTTCCTTCTGTATGTACTTTGGTGTGGACCTGTAAGCTGATCTCCCACCGGAACGCCTCTCCGCATGTAGAACAGACAAATGGCTTATCATCCGTCATGACGCAGTTGAACTGGAATGGCACCCGCTCTCTCTTGCGCTTTATTGGCTTTTTAGGTCTAGTGCTATATAAATTGAAGGATGTGACAGTTGCTGCTGTCCATGGCTTCTCAGCATCAACAACATCCATTCTATCAATTTCTGGAGGTCCTTCACTTTGCTCTGCTTCTCTCATCAATGCATTTTCTCTGCCATTTTTGTCAATAGATCCAGAACCTGAAGTATTTTTATCCTCATGATTGTCATTAACACCTGTTACCGAGCTATCATCTCTTCTCTGCTCAATTTTTAACCCCTCAGATGTCCTCAGCAATTCTCCATTATCTGCTGTTCTTTTGTCCATTTCTGACTTCATGCAGATAGTAATGTCTTTGTCATCCTCATCCTCCTGTGTCGCTGTAATCTGCACTGAGACAGGAGTTCCAGCTGCTGCCACCGGTGTTGTAACATTTCCAACTTCAACTATAATCTCAACATCTTCATTAGTAGAACTGCTGAATGCTGGTAGATCAATGATGCCTTCACTATCCATCTGAACATAGACAGGCTTTGACAACTGAGAACTCATCTCACATCCTTGTCCCACATCAACTGACGTTTCACTCGATGCTGGAATCACATGGGCATCCAGATGGGCCTGGTAGCTGAAATCAAATTTGAAACGACGTCCACAGATATGACACGTAAACGGTTTTTCAGTGGAAGCCTCTGGTTGTTGGCTGATCGCAGTTCTTGTTGCTTTATGCGGCAGTTCAGCAGCTGCAGCCGATAATGACAGATGGTGTGTTCTTCGGTGAACGAGAAGACTTGTCATATCAATAAACTCATGATTGCACACGGAACAGATATGAGGATTGACTTCATGCACTTGCTGGTGTTTCAGAAGGTTCTCGTGCCAAGAGAATTCGGCCTGACAGACTTTGCATCTGAAGACCTTGTCGTCCCTGTGTTTCAACTCATGGTGTTGTTCCAAATCCCTCAACCTTCGGAATAGGCTGCCACAGTTCCCGCAGTTGTATCCTTTTTTCTCAACATTTTGTAGGGCATTGATGTGTCGTCTGTAGTTGGATTCTGTGGTAAAGTTCTTGTTGCAATGCAAGCAGACAAGATTCGGCTTCTCACGATGCATGTACTGATGTTTCACAAGGTCTCGCTTGTTACTGAATGATCGACAACAGGTGGAGCAGGCATGTCGCAGTTTCTGTCCCTCCTCAGTTGGCATTTTTCATCAGCGGCACAACTGATTTCAACATAAAACATCTTTAGAATATAGAAAATTATTTATATGCTTATTTCACAGAATCTTAAACTCTACACCCAAAGTCCCTTAACAATATAAATATCAAGTCTTCTTGATTGATTGATTTTTATTGATCAATTGTAAACTTCAAATTCATAAAGTGCCATTTAAAAGCTAAGCTTAAATTGTCCAGTGGAGATGCAAACCAGTTGACCAGAGAGGGCTGCTGCAGAGGAGCTTCTGCTTCAGGCTTCACTGAGGAGGAGAAATCGTGGAACATGAAAGCTCATGTAAGGCGCCGCTTATTGAAGTATAAACAAGAATGATTAGCTGTACATATAACAGTTTTCTGACATTGTATCAACACTGTGCTATACAATATGGGCAATAAAAATTGGTAAACAGAGTCGACGCAAACCATATTCTTCACGTGACTTGCGGTATATGTGTAAACATTATTGTTTTCCATTGCATTTTGTATAACTTCAAAAATTGTAAACAAATGTAATGTAATCAAGTATTCATATAGCGCCCTTGAAATCAGCAGCACTTTCAACAGGCGTCTGTGCTTGACATATGGAACAGGAAGTTTTATGGCGTCCCTGAAACTGACAAGGTGAGAGGGCCAGTAATTCCAGGCACAGGAACTGTGGAATACAGTTCCAAGGTTCCAAGCTGAAGGGCCAACATAGCCAGTCTTTCAACTGGGCCATAGCAGAGCACATTCACGGAACAACAAGAAGGCCGCGAGTGGAAGATCGCAAGGAGACCCTTGCAGGTAAAGAGGACATCAAAGTGCAGAAAAGCATACTTTGGCAATTAAGAGTTTGCTTGAAGAAAATATAAATTGATAAAAGTTGCCTTTTGATTTGGAAAAGTTTTTGTGACAAAGTAAAGTATCTGTAGACTGAGATATTTTTGTAGTAAATATGGAATGGTAACCTGGTAAGGCACTTGTTACCTGATCTCACAAAGAACTTCTGAAATACTGCCCCAATTTGAAAAGTTCTGAGCCGATTGGTAACCCATTACACTATATTCAATCTGGCTTTGCCTCTATGAACAGACTGCCATTAATAAAACCTGCCTGGTAGGTTAAGGCCAACCCAACAAGGCAGGGAAAAGGTTTAAAACTAGAGCTGTACAGATATCACTTTTGCCGATTATGTCGATACCGATTATTGCCAATTATTCATTTGCCGATACCCGATTATTTCATTGTGTTTTCCAAGATGTCCAGTTCCAAAAGATAGACCTACTGCTACTGCCTATTGTTGTGACACAAGCAAACACTTGCTCTGCAAGAGACGTATGCACGTAGTTGGGATCTAATCCTAGGCAGGCAATACAGATTAGACACACCACCCACTGTTGAACTGTGCCCAGGAAAATTAGCGGCCAAGGAACGGCTGGCCCATTCACAGCCACCCATCTAGTCTCAGCCTCTCAGGCGATTGGCAGCTAGCATGTATTGATTAGACATGCCTCCACGATGTACATTCATCGGTTTCTCTGTTGAATTGGCCAGCCGTTCCTCGACTCATAAGCAGGCACTACGACTCACTCTGCACAAGACCTATGTTGACACATTCCCACGGTCTATATTAGCACAGTGGGTGGTCTCACCACTGGTCTGAAGAAGCCATTGGCTCGACGACACGATATGGGAATGGAACGAAATGCCGTCCTTCACAGACCCAGTGATGTTGCTGTCGTCATTTTGCTTTTATAGACTGAAAATAATATTATAAACATTTTAATTGGTACAGCTCTATTTTGCACTGCATAAGCCAGCGGCCGAAACCTTTTTTTGTTGTACCACAAACTTAAAAATTATTGGTGTGCATACACCCAACAGAAAAAAACTAGTCAAAAACGTTCTTTGGCAATTTATTTAATTAGAATAGACAATTACTAGAATTAGAATATTGTTATATAATATTAATAATTAATATAATAATATAATATTATTGAGGAATTCTGCTAAATTTATTATATTAAAATAATTATTGTTGTACAATGTACACAATAAGTCATTTAATTGAGGATAGGCTAATAGCCTCTAATTAATCAAATCAACATGGAAGTTTAATACAATTTTAACGTGAGTACGGAGCTTGCTTAGATTTGCACAATTCTGCAATAGCAGGCTTTATCAATGGCAATTTTAGACGCAAGTCTGGCTCAAGTTCAAGTTTCGATCTGTGCTTGTTTTTTATTGCAAGCATCACAGAGAATCAAGTTTCACAGAGATATGACATACTGAAGGGAATCAAAAACTTAGTCCATATTCAGCTCTTCTTTTAAACCAGTCACTGAGCAAGTCCTTGATGCATTCACTCCTCAATCAACCATCACATGAAGCTCAATGAATTGATGTCTTTCCTCTGCAGAAAATTCAGCTGGCAATGCAACCTCAGAAAATGGATTTCTTATCTTTTCTTGTGAACCCCTTGACAACAGCTGGTGTACCCCAGGTTGGGAACCGCTGGTATGGTTCCCAGACAATTCGGCGCCGGACAGTTCGGCGCAGACAATTTGGCGCCGGTACAATTCGGCACCGAATGAGTTTGTAAGTGTATTTAGACCAGATGTCGGTATGTAATAACTGGCATTTTTTTAAAATTCAGAATGGAAGCGAAATAGTGTTCTCCATATTATCCAGCACATGTCTAGTTATTAGACCTACTATGTGAGTCAGAAACCGATATCGATGTAATTTGTAATATTCTTTAGTTTTATCTACAGTGGAGGACTACTCTAGTTAGAAGGTGACACGGTCCCTATGTGTTGACTATGACTCTACAATAACCAACCATGTGCTGGATAATATGGAAAATATTATTTCACTCCCATTCTGAATATTTAAAAAATGTGAGTTACTACATACCGACATCTGATCTAATACAATTACAAACTCATCCGGTGCAGAATTGTCTGTCGCCAAATTGTCTGGTCACCTCTAGTATACACTGTTGAATAGGGAGACAATGAAGCTAGACCCAAATAAAGCTTGAAATATTGGCAAACTTTGGAATGCCACCTTATCAGACGAGCAGCAAAAATGTTTGGATTATTTGCCAAAAGAATAGGCGAATGTCAGGTATCACCATGTACAATTTGGTTAAATTAAGTGCATGGCCAGAGACCAGACCCATACCCAAATGGACCAGTTGAAGAACTTAGCGGCAGACATGACTGCTGGAATCTGGATTAAAGCACAAAATATACAGCTGGCAAACGTTATGGCCACTAGGGCATAACCGGAAATCGATTCGCCTCGGCCGAATATTGGACTATTCATAAGTATTCACCTCAGCAAATATTATGCCTGCAAATAGCTAAAAATATTTTTTTTTGATAAAATAATTTTTTATATAAAATAGTATCTTTTCATCAAATAAATCTAGGACTAACGGACTTACCTATAGGTTATTGATTAATTAAACAATTAAACTTAACATTTCATTGAATTATCTTTAAAATAATATATTTCATTTCTTTTAGTTGCATTTCTCAGGTGGGAACCAAATC
This sequence comes from Bimastos eiseni, assembly GCA_959347315.1. Taxonomy (NCBI): domain Eukaryota; kingdom Metazoa; phylum Annelida; class Clitellata; order Crassiclitellata; family Lumbricidae; genus Bimastos; species Bimastos eiseni. Next base: position 5,900,235 of record OY365817.1, read on the forward strand.
AGCAATTTTTGCTTGAATTGGCTCCACCCAATTTCCAGTAAACATTCGAGAGTAAAGACGTTGTTGATAACTTCATTATTAAATTTTATAACAAGGTTTTAAATTTTTTTCACAAATGAAGTTATTAAATAATAAATACACTGTTATACCTCAGAGTGTGACGATATGCTATATGAAGGATATTGCTATAGACTCTGCATTGACTATAGATAGTTCTCCGTAGCTGTGCACGTGGCAAGTTAACTACGCTTTGCCTACGGATGGTACTCATTGCAGTAGCGGCAAGGCAAATCTGGCCAGCGAGTCGCTAGTGATGATTGTTTTTTAATAAATCTATCAACTATCCAATGCACAAGAGTAGAAATATGAGACTGGTTCCAGCATTGCATAAGATTCTTATGTGCTCTTTTAGGAAGTCGCAAAGCGTACATACTCCTGTAGTAAACAATATGGCCATTCCAGATAGAGCGCTGATATATACTCAGTCCCATGTCATAATGCAATGCACTAGTAAGTAAGTAAAAAACGACTTCATGTTACAAGTCAAAACAGAGCCTTCCAAAAGTTAATAAGAATGTTGTAATGGTTAGTCTAATTAGATCTTTGGTGGCCAAGTTGTTTTTTTACCAATTTTACTTTTACATCTTTATGTAGATGAAAACTGGTTTAAAAAGCACAAGCTTAATGAACATCGTATGAGACAGAAAGCATTGAACATCACTTTCTCATTCATGTAGTCAACCGTCGCGAAGCAACGATGACTATTTGGCATGACAGACAAAACACTTTAACTCAAAATTTATAAATATATTAAAACTTAAAAAAAAATCAAATGTCAATTATGAAATTATAATTAATTAAAAAAATTCCATGAACAGAATAAATATCAGGAAATACATTATAATGTAGCCATTTGTTTGGCAAACATGTAGGAACTGGTAAAAAAAGCTCAGAAAATAAAGAATTTTATCGAAAATGAGCTTATGTTACTTCTTGTCCATGATTACAACGGCCCCAAAACGTCTTAACTTCGCCGTGGCACAGGGACTGTGGAATATAGTTACAAGTTGAAGGGCTAACAATCCCAAATTGGCATTGTTGTTCCTTACTTGCTGGCCTTCCTCTTGTGGTTCTGGGGCGGCTAGATCGGGTTCTGCGCTCGGCTTATTTCCTAAATTCTCCTCTGTTTCTGAATACATGCACGGTGTCACAGCGAATTTCATACAGCAATAGTGCTCTTGTTTTGCATTCTTGGTTGTGCTCCATTTTACTTGCATGATCCTTGCTACCCAGTGTCTGACGTTGCAACGCAATGGGTGCTTCGCTCTGCAACAAGGGGTGAGCTTCTAGTTCCGCGTGCTCGCTTGGCTATTAGGCAGCGCCATTCTTTCTTGGTTGTGGGCTCTTCATTGTGGACTTGAGTTTGCTGTTTGCTCGAGGCCCAATCGTCAAGTTTTTACAAGTCCCTCAACACGTTTTCCTTTAGTCGTGGCTGGGCTGGGAGTGCTCATGAGTAGGTTTCTTGAAGGGGTGCTTTATAAATGCCCATAATGAATGAATGAATGAAGATATAATATGTGTTTAGAATACCTTACAACATTTATTGAATGCTATAATTGTAGCTTTTGAACAAGGCTGATGAATAAATACATTTGACTACAGAAAGTGCATTTGATACTTTGACTATAGAAAAGTGGCCCAGGATGTCATGTCTCGATATGTCTCATGAATAGACAGGTAATTTTTACTCAAAAAAAAACACAATAAATCATTTTCGAATTACTCAAACGATTTAGTATTTAATTATTTCCTTCATTATATCATGTATTTTGTAAGTAGAAATTCGATTGATGATAATAATTATGCTTTAAATGGAAGCTGGATCTATAAAAAAAATTTAAAGGTGTGTTTTAGAGCATTTCATTAAACAAAATGTTGATCAGAAATTCCACTAGCTTTCATCGCGATGCCATTTTGTCATCAATCAAACTTCTAATTATGCATGCTATTTTCACCGATCCATTTCATTCATGCGTATTTCTCTTCGTCGATCCAGCTTCCATTCAAGTATATTTCTTTTCATCAATTCAGCTTCCATTTAGGTATATTTCTTGGCGATTTATCGTTTTAGCGTCCCAAATCCTAATCACTCTCACACAGTATCATTTCAGCATTTAAAATTCCTTATACGCAAGGTGGCCACTTGATCATAATCAGTTCATCAATCCAACTTTCATTTAATTCTTTTCATCACATCCAGCTTTAAAGATAATTCCTTTCATCACATCCAGCTTCCATTTAGGTATATCTCTTTTCATCATATCCAGCTTCCACTTATGTGTATTTTTCATCGATTTCGGGAAGAACGTCAGGGCCGATTACTATGGCTTTGTCAGGTGCAAAGAATTTGGGAAGCTAAAACGATTCAGTATATGAGTTGTTGGAATTTGGGATGATAAAACGATAAATCTCCTATTTCTTTTCATCAATCGGGTTCATACACAGCCTTGTTTACATCGATTCAACATCCCTCTTAACGACATTCTCGCATCAATCAAGCACAAAATTTTCCCCTATCCAACTTCCATTTCAGCATAATCTCTTTCATCAATCCAGTTTCTACTTGCACATTATAATTTTTCATCGATCCCATCTCCATTTGAGCTACAGTTCGACATCTATTCACGCCAAATAATTAAATACGCTATTTTTTCTGATGAAACTTTTGTCGAATAAAATATGCTAAACTACAGGATTATTGTAAAGGGGTTAAATATATCTGCTAAAACGAGCCTATGATGGTGCTCATAACTTACTTACTTACTTACTTAGTACATTGCTCTATTGGACCCATTTGGGGCGACCATACTGTTTACTATATGAGAATGTATTCGTCGCGATTAATCTCTCTTACAGTACTGTGGTGACAATTCCCACAGATTACAAATGTGGTTTGGAATGATTATACACCTTTCAATTTTCATGCCTACCAGCAAAACCTAGCAGATGCTATTTTTCCTTGTTTATGCTGAAAACTTATCAGTACTAGGAAAAATCTTTCAAACTGCGTTCAGTCTACCGTGGACAATCTAGTTTTTTTAAATGGTTTTTTGCGGCGCATATGATTTTACGCCATTTCCCTGAACAAATAAGGCCATTGCAGTAGTTAAAAATTACAACTGACATCTCTTTCCCTTTGTGGCCCGCGATATTGCTCCGGGACAACAACAATGGCGGACGCTTTCGCTGAAGACATTAACGAGGAGACTGAACTAAAAGTCAGCAGTATTTAGACTCCACACATATTAATTACCAGTTATAGTGCTAAATAAATCCGAAATTTGTAAATTAACTTATATATACATACGTATTACAACAAATTGTTAGAAGAAAATATCATTGTACAGGAAAATAAATTTGTTATCTCGCACAAACCCTTTGTGGAAAGAAAACCAAGGCGCCATCTAGCGGATTATAAAAGTGCATCTAATTATTTATCAGTTGTCACGCGTAGCATTTCAATTCGCCAGACGTCGCCACGAAACCAAAACAAAGACGTTGTACTGCGTACGGTAGATTCGAAGACGTTACAATCGCTATTTGTAGGAACTGAGAAAATAAAAAAGGTATACTTCAAATAATTCCACATAGACTTAATAAGACATTCGTTCTCTTCATTCTATTTCCCTCGCTGTTTCAGCTCTAAGCACCATTCACCTTTAGCTTAGGCTTTTAAGTCTTTTATCCTGCATGACTCAATTTTGATCCTCACCTCTGCCAAGGATTCTGTATACTGGTCCTCTAGATTAAATTATTGGTCCTTAATTGACCTCTGCCTTTATATTATGTTTTCATTAACCGCCTGTGATACGTGTCCCGGGACATTACTTTTGCGGACGCTGTATAAACGTAGAGCTTACCATTAGTCCCAACAGTCTCGTTATAAACTTTGTTATAGGTACCGCTATCTATCAGTAGCCTAGTGGAATTAGGCTCGGGTTTGGACTCAGACTTCTTGTACAATGGTTTAAACTTTAAACTAGGTCATAAGACGTTCAGGCTGTGTCTGAACCATGCACTGCAAGTTAGGTGGATGTAATGCCTTAATAGCCCCTCTCTCCAGGACCTAGGCTACTCTAAAAAGCTGCGATAGGCATAATATTCATTGAGACCGTATTGTTCCAATTGTTCCACAAGTAGGCCCTACACAACTTTTGCACTCGAGAATTAATTTTTGCCCTAAGGCCTGTAGCTGTTCCTTTATGTTTCTTACATAATTTCATCACTGAGAAGTTTTGCATTGACAAGAATGCATACTGTCAGGGCCGGATTAGCCATAGGGCAAAAATTGCTAAATGGGCTGAAGCCCTTGGCCCTCGAATTTTGAGGGTCCCCAAATATCGTGGTGATTATTTTTTAAACGCTAATTAAGCCTACTGTTAATCGACGTTTTTTTCAAGTGTGGCAAAATTGCCAAGCTGGCTAGCGATTAATGTGTTCAACGTCTCGCTACGACGTCTCGCTATAATGTATCGTTACAATGTCACGCTACAATGTCTCGCTACAATGTCTCGCTTTGCTTCGGGTATACATATAGGAGAGTCGTCGTCATCAACGGTCGAAGTTACAGTTAGAATGGAGAGTAAGGGAGCAGCGCAGAAAGGACAGTCGTTGCAGAAGTTGTCGTTGTAGTAGTAATTGTAAAGACAGCGTTTTGTGCAATAACTGATCATATGTGAATTTTATAAAAGAAATAAAGATAAATCAGTCGGAATCGAGCCGAAGTTATTTCTAATGAGCTTAGATCGTTGACATTGGTAATCTTTCTCATATCTGCGCCAACCAGCTAGACTTACCTCGTGGGCAGTCGGACCTGGGCAAAACAACATTGCGGCCACCAGAGGATTAAGGGGTGAACTAGAATTTCCAGAATTGACACCGAAATAGGGTAGAACCGAGGTGCGTAATAAATTGGAACGCAGAAGCGGGGTGAATTGCCACCCAGGGCCCCGATTACGTTACAAATTAGTGCACCAGAAGTGAGGTGTAACCGATTTTGCTACAAATTGGTACCTGAGAAGTGGGGTGAGAGATATTACCGATGGAAGGCAACGGAGCGATCGTCTACACATTGCTAGACCCCCTGAGCCGCCAATGAACAGTTCGACGATAGCCGCGCCGGAAAGAAAGAGGTGCACGCTGTACACACGTAGCCGATTGTTGGAGAGTATCGAGTTCGATAATCCGAAGCCGATGTAGCCGGAAGCACCGGAAAAAGCAGATGAATCAACTTTGATGCCGAAGCTGCTGGAGGGCGTCAAGGGTCTGCTCCGAGACCAACCCTCGCAGATGAAGCCTGGAAAGTTCGACGGGACTGGGTCGCTTGAATCGTTTCTTCCTCAGTTCGAGTTGTGTACCAGACACAACCCATGGACCCCCGTGGACCGAGTCGACTACCTGCGCTGCGCTTTAGAGAAGGATGCCACCCAGCTGCTGTGGGATTTTGGGGCTCGGCGTCAAGTGTCTGCTCCGATACCGGCCGTCGCATATGAAGCCTGGAAGGTTCGACGGGACTGGGTCGTTAAGATCTTTTCTGGCCCAGTTCGAGGTATGTGCCAGACACAACCGATGGACCCCCAGATGCTGTGAGATTTTGGGGCTCGGCAGGACGTGACCTATGAGAAGTTCGTGGAGAGGTTGCGCCAACGTTACGGGCCGGAAGGTCAACCTGAAGCCTTCCGTGCTCAACTCTACTACAGACGACAACGATCGGAAGAGAGTCTGAGCGACCTGTTGAATGAGATACGTCGCTTGGTCGCTTTGTCGTTCTAGCCTACCTTGTGCCGTCCAATGAAACCACCGAAATCATCGCCAAGGACGCTTTCCTAGAGGCCATGAGAGACAGGGAGCTCTCATTTAAAGTACGCGAGCGAGTGCCGAAGACGCTGGACGAGGCATCCCTAGCCGCTCTTCGCCTGGAGGCGATATACGATGACCAGGACGAACGGCGGAGGCCAACGAATCGTGTGCGAAGGTATCTTAAAACTGACGAGAGCCGGCAAATGCCGGCTTGGTTGGAGCGCTTCATGGCCAACCAACATGAACATCAGATGCGCTAGCAACGGGTCATCGAGGCCAAGTTCGACCGAAAAACTCCGGTAACTGACGATCCGAACTACGCCGACGAACGACCAGGGTCTGGACGCACGTTTTGCTGCTAACGACTGGGAGGGACGGACGGGGACCGAATTCTGCCGAAATACGCCGCCAGGTCAGGACTCTCGTCCTGCTGGTAACGATCGGCAGGGCTAGCGGGGACCGATCTTCGCCGCCCTAGGAATTCGAACGACCAGGGTCTGGACGTTCGTCCTGCTGGTGCCCATCGTCAGGGACGGACGGGGACCTGCTTTCGGTTTTGGCCGGGCCGGACACTTCGTCTGCGACTACCGGCAAGGTCGGGATTGACAGAACGACCACGCTGAGACGGAAGAGGCCGTGCCGATGCCTTTGGAGTCGGCGGCAGTCAACCACACTAGCAGACCGAGAGCCCCGAACCGAGCGACCAGCAACGCGATCTTTATTCGAGGGACCATCAACGGACACCAGCAATTGTGCCTGGTCGACACTGGGTCTGAGGTGAAGCTCGTGCCTGCTTCTGCTTTGGTAGGGGTAGAGATCCATCCCTGTAATCGTTTTTTGATGGCTACAAATGGGTCCAATATAAATGTACTCGGGGGAGGTTAGGCTGCCAATTAAGGTACGATCGGGTTTGGAGATTTCGAGTGTGTTCCTAGCGTCCGAGCAGATAACTGAGATAATGCTGGGCATGGATTGGCTTAGGGAGCATTGCTGTCGTTTGGAAGTTGGGTCCGGGACATTGTTTATTGGCCGCCAACGCATCCCCTTGATGAAGGGCAATGGGTCTATGTGGTGTAGGCGAGTAGCGGTTGCCGAAGATAATGGTCATTCCGCCGAAATGTCAGAGCGACGTGCCAGTGCGTGCAATGTACGGAGACTTGGGCTACGTAGCGCCGGTCTGGATGACGGTGGCCCAGGAGATTAGGCCAGGGGTCCACCTCACCCGAATCGTGCTTGGGGATAGCGCTGACACAACCCGATTGCGTTTTGAGCGACGACCCAATCCAGTTCGGTAAGAACCAGGTGATTGCGGACCTGCACCCGGTTGAGGTAGAGGTAAGCCGGGTGGCCGATGATGGTCGAAGCCCCAGTAGCACCATGCCATCTTACAAGGGAATATTGTCGAACCTTCCAGAGGAGGTGACGCCTGTTGACCGGGCGCGTTTAGGTTAGGTAATATGCTGGCGGCTGAACGGATAGAACCTGCTGCTAGTGAGTAGTCGTCCAACGTAGTGCTTGCCCGTTAAAGGGACGGGACGCTACGGTTTTGCGTGGAATATTAGCAAATAAATGATCGGACGAGGAAAGACTTGTACCCGCTTCCCAGGATAGATGACTATCTGGATGCCATAGCCGATGGTGGTTGGTTCAGTACTCTGGACACACGCGGATGCTGATAAAAAACGGCATTCTTGACCCACAGGATACGTTCCAAGGGAGGGTGATGGCCTGTGGGCTCTGTAACGCGCCCGCTACGTTCCAGAGGCCTCTGGACATCGTCCTGTCCGGGCTTAACTTTGAGGCATGTCTAGTGTATTTGGACGATGACATCATTTTTGAGAGAACACCCGATCAACATCTGGAGCGATTGAGGCTGATGTTCGAACACCTGCGAAGAGCAAACCTTAGGCTGAAGCCAAGCAAGTGTCGACTGTTGCTTAGGACGGTTAATTTTGCTGGTCGTGTCGTGACTCCGGAGGGAGTGGCCGTAGATTCGACAAAGATCCGCGATGTAGTCGAGTGGCCGGTCTCGCAAAGCTTAAAAGATATGCTATCTTTTCTTGGTCTACGGTAGGTTCATTAAGGATTTATCGGTGGTGGCCTCTCCCCTGTTTGAGCTCGTTAAAAAAAGGTGCAAATTTTTAATCTAGGACGACGCATGCAGGGGCGTTCGAACACTTGAAACTTGTCCTGAGCACCACACCGATCTTGGGCGTACATTTCGGACTATGACGCTTGCGACGTAGGCATAGGGGCGTTGTTGTCCCAACGGAGGACAGTGAGGAACAGGTGATTGTGTATGGTAGCAGACTGCTGTCCTCGACCGAAAGGAGTTACTGAGTGACACGAAAGGAACTATTAGCGATAATCTACTTCTGTAAACTTTACCAACAGTACCTGCTGGGGCGGCCGTTCGTGATGCGAACGGACCACGCCGCCCTGCAGTGGCTCCAGCGTACGCCGGAGACGATTGACCAACAAGACAGGTGGTTAGAAATGCTTGCCGAATATGAGTTCCAAGTAGTCCATCGGCCCGGGAGAAGACACGGAAATGTCGATGCAATGTCTCGGCGGCCCTGCCGACAGTGTGGGTCCGAGGACTGGAGCATGACGGCAGCCGACATGGAAACGTCTGACGAAGCTCAACCGGGCATGGAAGTCGACGCTATGGAACGGTTAGCAAGGGCGCAGCGAGAAGATCCCGATCTTAGTATAATAAGACCGTGGGTTAAAGAGCGGGTCAGCCCCCGGATTTGATTTCCATTCTGCGAGAGAGTGAGGCTGTGAAGGTGCTGTGGCATCAGAAGGACCGTCTATATTTTCTGGACAGGATCCTCTACAGGAAGACGCCCGACGACGTGGAGCTGGTCCTAGTCCAGAAGAAGCTCAGGGAAGAATACCTGGGGCTTGCACATACAGGGTTGACCGGGGTCCACTTAAGTGTACGTCGCACGCGCTGGGAGGTGAGGCGACGTGGCTACTGGGTTGGGTGGTGCCGGGACGTGAGGAGCTTTTGCCGGCAATGCGCTCCATGCAATAGATGCCTCCTTGGGCATCCACCCAGGCAGGGAACGCTGCAGCTAATGCAATGCGGGGAACCCTGTGAGGGTTGAGTATCAGCTTCACGGGCCCTCACCCTCAGAGTAGCATGGGGCATACCTACAGTCTGACCGAAGGGTTGTAAGCAGCCATGAGAGGGACGGGGATGACTATCTGCCCCTAGTCCTGACCACCTATAGGGCGTCGCTGCACGAGGTAACTAGTTATTAAAACTAATTTTGGGCCAATTCCAATATTCAATCTCTTAACACCTCATTGAATTTTCATGTGCCTTAATTGACAAGAAGGCATTTTTATGTGCCTCGTGCAGTGGTTGCCTGACCCCCATATTTTCTCACATCTGTTTATGCAACGAGTGTGGGGGCGCTCTAATATAGGGCGCCAAATTACCTGAGGACTGCTCTGATGTGTATTAATGCTAGGTCCTATTCGATCATGTCGATGGTATTTCGGTAAATCGTACGTTAGTTTTAAGTCGAGCAAAGGCTAAAAAGCATTGTGCCAGGTTTAGACAACAGCAGCAAAATAATCTTGAAGAATGCAACCTATGCAACAAATAATTTACTATTTTTTAAACCGAAAAAGTTGCCCCCACAACATATGCCGCCTGGAGCGGTTTGCCCCTCGCCCCACCCTCACTACTCCACTGAGAGAGCGACAGGAAAGTCTAGTCATAGGCCCAATAATTTTTTACAAATAGGGGGCCGAGTGTTAAGGTTAATTTTGAAGATCGACAGGCCTAGTGTTACAGTAGTATGCTAGTGTTGTAGAGTCGCGAATTAAGTCCGGTAGTTTATGCACGATTTCCAAATTTTCTAAGTGATCGTATTACAGGAAAGTTAGCTTGAGATGAGGATCTTTGGCCATTGTCTGGATTGGAGAAATGCTGAGATGCCGCCGAACCCACGCTGATGTGTTCACATATACACACACACGCACGCACGCCCACACACATTATACACTATATACACATCCACATTGACATACACGCATATATGTACATAATTTATATTCGTGTATTTATATATATGGCCACATATACCGTCTGTCCGTGGCCTTCGTGAACTTGGCACATATTCAGTCTATCAGCAACCATGGACTCATCGCCCGTAGACCTGTGTCAGATACCTCTCTAGCCACTTCTCTCCACACCGTCATTAAACTTATGGAGACTTGTTCCACCCCATTTTTCAAAGTCATCTGCCATTCCCTATGTGGTCTTCTTCTTTCGTATGTACCGTTCATTGTTCCATTATAGATATCAACTCACAGTTCCATTAGTAAAGTTCAGTCACTGACCCCTGGATAATTTATCCCGTGGTCTCTGCACAGCCGCAAAGCGTTTTCAAACAAGTCGATGTTCCTGCTGTCCGGAAGGACAGAGGTCTTGTCGGTCACAGGTCACTTACGCCTAGGCCCACAAAAGTCTGGTTTTCTTCATACGCAGTTTAAGCGGATACATTTCATAGAATTCTGCAGAGGACTGTTAAGTATTCAATTAGCGGCTGCTGCTGCACCTGGACAAATAATGATCCACTCTGCCTTGGGTCGCAGTGGCAAATGGCATTTTTCTTATGCATTAGGCCTATTTGCATCCAAGCCTGTGAGGCCTCCAAATAAGTTATGAAGCATTCTGTCAGGACGTTTGAAATAGTAACGGATGATTTTATCATCGATTACTGAAGTTTATGAACTATCATTTTCTGGATTTAGATTTTCCTAGATAGTGTGTTGTCAGTTAACTCAGTTTCTAAATGTAAGGTGGGAATCAAGTTTGTTTGCAATCATGAGTGCTGACTATATTACTGTTCTCTTCATTTTGATTTTTTTCGGGCTGTGTACTTATTGAAGGTGTTTGTTTAGAATTGGTTCTTTGGCTATTATCTGGATAGCTTTAAATAAATCGACTAGATTTTGGAATTTGCTTCCTTCTTTAGATAGAGTTTTTAGTTCCTTATCTCGTACCTTTTCCGCACCACCTTTACACTTTGGCCTATGTTTCGAATTTATACCACTCATAACAGTAAATTATTTTAAAAAAGTTAATATTAATTATTACTAACAAACAATAATAAAAAGAATCTTTATCAAAGCAATCGACGTAGAGAGCCTAAGAGACTAGAGAGGCAGATGTCGATTCTAACATGGCAGCCGTTGACTTAGCGACTACCATGTTATTGGCTCATTTATCCGCTCCTTACTTACATAAGAGTACGGCGGCTGTCTGCTGTTAGTATGAACAATATGACCTGCCGTTTTGGTTTAGTAATGCTTCTCTAATATCACAGCCCTGATTCTGGCGGCCCACCGAGTGTGTCTCTGTGTCCCGGCGGCCCAGTCCACCACTGACTACAACTACTGCTGCTGTTGCTGCTACTACGTCCATTGCTACAGCGACTACTACTATTGTGACTGAGTTGCTTAGGTTGAGCGACTAGTATAATAATTAAGAATGACGGAAAAGGTTTCTTGTGGTAGTCATTCGAGTTATTGACTAATAAATCTGGAAAGAGTGAATTCTGATCATATTTTACTGCTCGGTGTGGTTTGATAAGGGAAAATAAAATTATTACTAGTTGCTTTTTGTTCGTAAACGTCTGTTCTGAGTCTCTGAGAATAATTGTTTCTCTTGGATAAAATTTTTAGATCAGACAACAGCAAAAAGTTATGTGGAATATACATATCATTATAATGCAAGTTACCTTGCCGAACAACTTTTGAAGCAGGTTTGCTAGAACGTATAAAACACTGCACCGATCACGCGGCGCCGCCGCGGAATTTTTTGGGTCGGTGGCGCGCCGGCTGCCGCCGACCAAAAATGACCGACGCGCCGCCGCCGCCGCAACTTCTAGGTCGGCGCTGAGCTCTACCTGCAAGTGATCATGAGGACGACACAATGAGATGAATTTGTGTGTAGGGACTAGGCTAGATCGGTAGGTTTTGGCAAACTAATCGATTAATCGAGTTTTACTAATCGATTAATCGAGGGTCCCAGAAACTCGATTTATCGAGCTAATCGATTCGCTCGATTGTTCGCTTAGCAAGCTACGATAAGCTCGACCGCACAGTCTTCGGATCTTGTTTTGAGAGCCTAAGGGATCGAGTAAAATAAGATAAGAAGGATAATTCTAATAATAATTCTAATAATAACAATAATACTATTATAATAGTTATAATGAAAATAATAATAATAAGCCTAAAATAATAATTTGCAAGAAATTGTATAGTGATTGGCTGTCTCAGACCGCAGTGTCACCGCACAGTCTACGAACATACATGCACTTTTAGCCTTAACCCATTCCGCGTTCCCATAGCGTATAGCCCGAGTTAAAGTTCTGGGCTCTGGCTACCCAGTAGGCTTTGATCTCGTAAAAGCCGAGGGATAATGTCAGGCCATTGCTATTGTGCAGACGAAGTCTGTATAGGGATGAGAACTAGCTTACCTCGTGTTAGTAATAATAATAATTTTTGTTTAAATTTCGTTTAATTTAAAACTGACAAACCTCAGTACAATTGCAAGTCCAGTAGGCCTACACAAAAGTCGAATAAAACAGTCAGCGGCCATGCATGGCGCCCATTACGTTCCACCTGGGACTAATATGGAAGATTAGTCCCAGGTTCTACTTTCATGTGTAGTTTGGTATTACACAGTTAAGGAGACATAAAATTAGTATATGAATTTGTTGGGAATTTGTTGGAAATTGGCAGTAATGAGTCGGTCAATACGTTCACAATGAGAATTCCATTTTACCGAAAAATCCCGAAATTCCGGGAAAATGATTATGGTCCGGAATTGCAATCTCTAGTTGCAAGCTTAGGTGAGTGATAGGGCCCAACATCGTCGATAATGGGAGTGCTGATTCCCTTTGCTGTGGATTTTAGATAGAATGAGTCACTGGCACAAGCATTGCTTATGCGCAAGAGCCAGGATGCTTTATGCCTTTGTGCTCTCGTCTGTCTTAGAAAGCGCTACCAGACAGCAGCAGCTGTTGATGCTGCTGAGCGATGGAAAAGCCGCTGTCGCCACCGATGAACTGCCCAGGGCGCCTCTCAGCGGATCCAGTGGTGACTGCTGGAGGCATGGCCATTTTAACGCACGCGCATGCTATTGATTCTGGACTGAACAAAGAAACCTCCAACAGGTCGTCGCGTTGTATATATATATATATATATATATATATATATGTGTGTGTGTGTGTGTATATATATATTATATATATATAATATATATATGTGTAATATATATATATATATATCTCTCAGTAGCAGAAGCAAAAATTCTTTGTGCATATATATATCGTATATATATATACATAGACGTGTGTATGTATGTATAATTGTATATGCATGAATAGAGAGCACGTAACGCGGAATGGTCGTTCACACGTGCATAATCATCGGCGTACACTGTTGCGTCGTCAGTATATACGTATTGAGAAGACTCTGCGGCAGACAAAGGGTTCTTTCCCTCCTGCATGCTTCACCTTCGGATTAGTTTCTTGGTGGCAGTTAGTTGACGGCTATTGCTGGTGCTATTCGTCAGTGGCAATTCATAGGGGTACGGTCAAAGTAGTCTGCATTTATGATTTAGGCCTATGACAGTCTTTCCAGTCGAAAGCAGTATTTCTATGGAATGGAATCACAGGCCAACTAGCAGTTTCAAGTGAGGTCAGAGCTGCTCTTGTTTGTTATCAGTTCAGCCGCTCTTGTCACGCTTGATACTGTCAGTTTGATGGCTCTTACATCGACTGATGTATATACATATATCGACTGACTGTTATACATGTCCTAGAGAGGACAAGCTATAGGCCTATATAGGCCTAGCGGGTGTCGACCCATTTAGTCTCTTTAACGGAGGACGTGATAGGCTATAGGCCTATGCCCAAGCTTGAAGACGTTCACGTGGCTAAGTATATTTGCTATTTTCCTCAAATAGTGTTTCTAAGGTTCTTTAGGATTAACAAATATTTGGATAATTAAAATATTTTAAAAATCATTCTGGGCTAGGTGCCTTGGAAGGTAAATGGCGTTAAAGTGTTTGATTAGGTCTCCTCATCTCCTTCTCTCTGATATTGTTACACCATTTCAACCTTATTCATAGCAACTCCAAATAAGCTTTTGTGGCTCTTCTTTGCACTTTCTGTCTTTCTCCAGTATTTCCATGTCCTGTTTCAGGCAGGATTCAATACCATGATAGAGTGAGTATTCCAAGGGTGGCCTAACCAATGAAACCTCAGTGTTGTATCCTTGTCTCTGGTGACTATTGTCCTTCTTATATCTAAAGTTGAAGCGTTCTTTGCTGCATCAGCATATTGCCTGGAAGGTTTTGCACTCTTTTGCATGATCACTCCAAGTCCCTTTCTTCTTCACTCATTTTCAATACTTTACTCCCTTTGCGTTTACCAAATGAATTTTAAATTAGCATCGAATGACACTAAGTGTCAGACACGATGCATCAAAGTTCAAACTTGTTTATTAAATATTACTAGAGCTGTACCTATATCGCTTTTTGCCGATTATGCCGATACCGATAATTGCCGATTATTCGTTTGCCGATACCCGATTATTTAGCTGATTATTTCATTGTTTCCCGAGATGTCCGGTTCTGAAAAATAGACCTACTGCTACTACCTATTGTTGTAATATAAGCAAAATACTCGCTTCGTAGGAGATGTATACATGTAGTTGGGGACTAATCCTAGGCATCCCGTACAGATTAGGTACACCGCCCGCTGTCGACCTTGCATGACGGAGGAGAGGAAAGATATATCTATGTAACTTGATGCCTTCTTCTAACATGCCAATTATGCCATTCCCACCCCAGACAGGCCACTTTTACGACTTGCCAATTTGGCCTAAATTGACATGATTGTGCCCAGGGTAATTAAGCAGCAGTGTTGGGCACGAGACCAAAACCTCGAGACCAAGACCAAGAACGGGTGGTCCGAGACCAAGACCAAGACTCTTTTTTATAAAAAATTCAATTTATTATGATGCTAAAATGGAATAACATGCCTAAAACATGAATTTTATTGATGAAGAATACTAATTTAACACTAATATTTATCTTAATAAATGGTCCAGAAAACAGTTTTACCGGCCAGTCTGAACTTTTACGGGTTCAACCCTAGGCTTCGGCCTGAGAATATCGCACTATGCATTACTTACAGTATATGATAGGTTATAAATAAGACATCTGAACAAGAAGATTAACGTTCCGTTTGAATGGTGTAGGGCTGTAGGCCTACTTGTACTCGAAATTGTAAGTTAACGCCTTAATGGTGACTACACGTGGCTGACCACATATTAATTTGTTAACGTAAATTTTGAAATGGCTGGTTCCGTTGGAAATGTAATTTTTCACATAGTAACTTGCATATATAGATGGTCAGCACATCACGAATCGATAACAAGCACGTAAACGGCATAAACATCCGGTGTCTCTAATAATCGAAAATAATCAACAAATATCAAAGAAATTGCTCTGATACGGTAAATGACCAAGAACGCTGACCTAAGACAGAGACCAATCCCAAGACAGTTCCTTTAAGACCAAAACCGATGCAGTCGAGACCAAGACCGAGACCGATGGTCCGAGACCAAGACCGATGGTCCAAGACCAGGACCGATGCATTTGAGACCACCAAGACAAAGACCGCAGTTTCCCGGTCTTGAGACCGTCTCGAGACCAAGACTGCGGTCTCGAGACCACATCCCTGTTAAGAAGGCACTATGACTCACTCTGCACCACAGGCTACAGCTGCAGACACTTTCCCACGGTACTAGCAGTCCAGCACAATGGTTACTGGGTGGTCTGAAGTAGAAGCCTGAGTTCCCCACACTATGGGAAGTGAACGGAATGCTGTCCTTTACAGACCCAATGATGTTGCTGTCGTCATTTTGGTCTAAAAACTGAAAATAATATAAAATGAGAAAAAATTATTTTTAATATCGGCGCCGATTATCTTGCCGATATCCGGTATCTCTATTATCGGCCGGCCGATTAATCGGTAAAGCTCTAAATATTACCTGTCATTGATTAAAACCTTAGGATAAACTTAGAATGTGCAATATAAATTAACACTGTCATAAATTAGTAGAAAAGTAGAGAACAATCTATGTGTTTTAAGTTTTATGTAAATTCTATATATGCATGCATCGTGCTTCTGTAAAGTATAGAACAAAATTATTGCAATGTTAATTTGTTTTAGAATATTGCGTGAATTACTTTGCAGTGAATCCATCCTTGCTTGTATCTGTAATCTGTTTCAACAACTCACAATTCGCTTTTAGTACTAAGTACAGTAGAAGCCAGCAGTATGCATGGATTTTATTCACGTACTTGAGCTCTAAATTCTCAAATCTTGATGCACTGTCATAATCTCGCACCTCAAAATAGCTAGTTTCTCTTGTGTCAACAGTTTTATACTGTGTCCCAACTCTATGACGAAAATTCCGCCACTGCTGATAATTGGACAGACAATTGCAAAACTAATGCATTTGTCACTTGGTAGGTTATGTCGATGTGTTACCAATATTAACTAACAGACTTACTCCAAAGACCCATGTTCTTCTCCACCTGCAGATGGTTAGCTGAGCAATGTTTAATGACACTGTCATAAGAAAGAAGATGGTTAGTGTTGTCCTCCACCTCTTTCAAGCCTGCGACTGGCACCACAAGAGTACAATCAGTAGCGGAATTTTCCATCTTCAGAGTCGCATAGGCCAAGAGGACATACAAATAAAATATTGTCAAACGTACAAACTTTGTTGCAGAAACGACATAAACTCAGTGCCATTAAGTGTCATGCTAGAAATTATTAAGCAAATTCTGAATTAAATTTTGTCAAAATAATCAGCGTCAAATGATACAGAAGTTGAACGAATGATGTGGTCGTTCACATAATATGAAGATTGGTTATCATTGGCCGCATTGACCTGTAAGTTATACATGTACATAATGTTGAAGATCATGCACGGTAACCATACCATTGGTCCATGCAATGCAAAGATGAGGAATTATTATGTCTGCTTCCATCACTTATCTTTAGATGAACCAGAGGAACTGTACAGAAAAGCACTCAGCAGCAGCAGCCAGTTGATTCGTCAAACGCAGGCTCTGCATCAGCTACAGAATTTGTTGCTAATAGCAGACTATTGCATTCTGGTCAAATGCAACATCTGCAAAATTATCATGGATATCAAGTATCATGAATATCAATTGATTGCATGGTTGTGTTGATTTTTGAATCAATACTTCATTTCATGTTACACCTAACTGCTTCATGTACTCATTCCACTGATCATATTCAAATTAAACATACCTCATTCAGTTAAAAACACCTATAGCTTCATAATCATCATCATCATTATCGGAACTGGATCCAGTTCCTCCATTCCTGATTCAGGAGTCGATTGCTATCCTGCTGCCATTCCTCACTATACTCTGCAACACCTCTCTTCGCGAAGGAGACCTGCTGTCTTTCCAGAAATGCTCGATCATCCCGCCAATAACAAAGCAATCGGGGCTTGATCCGTCTGTTCTGTCAAGTTATAGGCCAATAGCTAATGTTACTTTTATCTCTAAGATAATTGAAAAATTTGTAGCCAGTCAGTTATTTAGCTATTTGGATGTGAACAATCTACTTCCTCCATGTCAATCTGGGTTTCGTAAGGGTCACTCAACTGAGTCCCTCCTACTTCGTCTCCACTTCGACATATATAGTGCCATGGACAGGTCCCAAGTAACCCTTCTGGCCTGATATGATGTAAGCACTGCATTCGATTCGGCAGATCATGATATCCTCTTGAGTCGTCTCTCCTTAACTTTTGGGATAAGAGACCTTCCTCTTATCTGGATCAAGTCTTATCTCTCCGAGCGTGCTACATCTATTTTCTTTCACTCATCTCGTTCGCCCTGGCGCTCTGCCTCCCTTTGGTATCCCCCCAGGAATCGTTCTTGGTCCTCATATCTACATTCTCTTCACTGCAGATATTGAGTCTTACTCGCATTTTGTTCTCTTACGAGCCATTCTTACGCAGATGATGTTCAATCGTACGCGCATTGCTTATCATTCCAGGTTTCTTCTGCAGTCCGAACAATGTCTCAAGCTACAGCTACAGCTACAGCTACAAGCAAACTGCCTGGATGTCATCAAATCGAATGTGGCTAAATCCACAGAAGACCAGTGCTTTTTTTCTGGCGGAACGCGCCGGAACGGCGTTCCGGCTCCTTTTTTCAATGACAAAAAAATAAAAATTTGGGTTGTGTAATAACTCTGGTATTTGATAGAAACTTTACAATCTCAATTTTATACATTCTAAAAGTAACTATTGTGATCGCTGAGTCTTATAAAATGTATATTATTTGGTAGTTATAATTTTAGCGTAATTTCTTTCGTCAATTATACAGATGCGTTCCGGCACCTTATTTTCTAGAAAGAAAGCCCTGCAGAAGACTCAATATATTTGGCTCGATACCCGCCAGCAGTTGTACAAGCTCGATTTGGGCTCTCTGTCTTCTGAATTCCCTAACTTTGTATTCTCCACCTGTGTCAGGGATCTGGGGGTAGTTTTTGATCAAGATCTGTCTTTTGTGAAGCATATTTCGGCATTGACTAGTTCCTGCTATAATTTCTTGAGCCAGTTGATGCCACATTGGTTCAGGCCTTTATCGCTAATCAATTAGATTATTGTTTCTCTCTCTTCTGTGGGCAGCTCGTTTGATAGGCGGTGTTCCTAAATTTAGCCATATCTTTACATACTTCCAGGGCGTCCTTAACTGGCTTCCGGTTCAGCAGCGCATTCAATATAGGATCTCCTGTATTGTCTGGCACTGTGTTTTTCTTAGCAATCGCAACCACAGAACCAAATACAATGGCGTCGTCTCGGCAATCGTTCATATTAATGCCAGCATTGTCCAGGGTTCTGGACTCGGACCTTTACACTTCATTACGGCCATATCCAGATTAAAAACTGTCCATCCTGCAAATAGACTGGTCAAGTATGCTGACAACACATACCTATTGATTCCTGGTTCCAACAAAGACATGATTAAGATTGAACTAAATCATGTGTCTGAGTGGGCTGCCAAATGCAACCTATGACTAAATATAAAAAAGACACAAGAGATGATTATACGACGTCCTCAGGGGGCGGGGTGGTCGAGGAGAAGACCCAATGGAGACGCCAGCACTGCCAAGGGTCAAAAGTATGGTTATCCTGGGGGTCACCATGACTGAAAAGCTCAGTTTGAACCTCATATAAATAGAATATGTTGTCAGGCAAGGCAATCAATGTACGCCTTGCATATAATGGCGCATGGCCTCTCAGGACTATTGCTTTTTGACGTGGTGCGTTCGACTACAGTGGCCCGCATGCTGTATGCGGCCCCGGCCTGGTGGGGGTACGTGGGACAGCAGGAACATGCCCAGGTACAGTCAGTGATGAATAGACTGATTCGCCAATGCTATCTACCAGATGATGTTCCTCCTTTCAAACATTTGATCCAGTTGGCCGATACGGGTCTATTCAAAGCGATACTGGAGAACCCAGGTCATGTACAGGACCGGTTCCTTCCTCCTATAAAGGCGACCTTCCACTCCCTACGTCTGCGCCCACATGACCGTGAAATCCCACAGGCAGGCAATCTAGAGCGAAACTCCTTTTTAATGAGAATGTTGTATTATTAAAATTAATGTATTTTAAAGAACATCTGCTAATCCCCACAACTGCATGTATGTTGCAGACAATCTAGAGTGGAAATTATTTTTCAAGTGTTTAATTAGAATGCTGTACTTTAAAATGTTTTGTACACCAGAGTGTGGATAAGCAGTTGGTACAATAAAGAATATTCTTACTTACTTACTTTATCCTACAACTTTCATTTATAAGTAAATGTTCAAGATAAACACAGAGTTCAAAGTCAATTCTTAATTGTTATTCTCAATACTAATGGCAAACAAGGAACATGTATAGTCAAAATATTTTCACATAACAGAGGAATTCTCTGAACATTTCTGTTAAACATGTTGATATTAACAGGAATGGACAGTCACTACATTCGCAATTCAATCACAATCTTGTGCCAAAACAACAAAGGCTGCTTTTTATTTCTGCCAAACGGACCAAACATTTACTTCCTTCATTACTGCAAAGGATAAGTGCATTGGCAGTTCTGTTTGAATGACATCTATCAGTGGGTGATGTGAGAGCAAATCCACCACATCAGATCAGACAGAAAAATAATCATGCCTATGGTTTTCCCGTGATTGGCAATATGCCACCACACTGAGGCAATTAGGGCGGATATCTAGTACGCAAGATGTATAGAATGGAGTTTAGAACTAATCAATGCTCAGCAGCAATTTGTGTTGTTATTAGAATCATTATTCTTAGTATTATGCATTATCAAGCACTGCTATCCAATGACAGTCGATGTGCCACCAATAACTAACAGACGGTCACTCCAAAGACTCATGTTCTTCTACACAGAAACCACTTAAAAGGAGGCTCGAACCAGTACTCTCCATGCTACAAGGGGCAGGGGGTACTCTAACTAATTGGCTACCGTGTCTTACACAACTCTAACAACGTGGAGATAATAAATTCCAGTTATTATTCACAGTATTATGCAATATTAAGCATTGCTATGCAATGATAGTTGATGGCACTATGCAATTGTGAATGCAGGACTTGCCTTACACAGAAACTGTTGCACAGGAGGTTCCAACCTGTACTCTCCATGCTATGAGGGAGAGGGGGTATTCTAATCAATTGGCCAACATGTCTCACACGGTGTGGAGACAATAAATTTCTGTTGGAATTCAAAATGAAGGAAGTAAAAAGAAACATTCACTGATAAAATTCAGCAAATCTTAATACCGATTCTTTTCAGCTAAATCCGCAGTCTGATCATTTAACTAGAACAAAATATCGCCAAATGTGTAATGCAAACTGAGGTGCCAACAGTGCAAGAATGGCTGATGAAAGTAAATTAACTCCATGGTTATCCAATACTGGAATTCCACTTATATGCACAACATCGTTGCCAGGTAGTTGTACGATACAACCAGTTTTCTTGTCCAGTCCTACAACATTGAGAATACGTGCATATGAAAGTTATGAGAGTAACAGCAAATGTTCTAATTAAGTCTGTTCTAACTCACCATATCAATACATCTACATGTTGTGCTAATCAATGGATACTTAGATGCTGTCAAGTGTAAAGGCAAGTTACGAGAAGCTGCACTATCTTCTCATCCATTGATATGTACAGGAAGGGTCATGTCTGTCAGTTTGACTAAAACCTTAATTATTCTGCTGCTTATTAGTGCTGCTTTTGACTCTACTGACCACCTGACACACCCTACCTCTTTAACCCCTATACGGCAAGCAAATTTTATGTCTGCATATATATGCATGTATGTATGTAATGTGCATGTATGATTGTATGTATGTATGTATGCATATAGGTATTTATGTATGTATATATGTATATCTATATGTATGTAGCTACCTTGTAAAGACTCAGTGCAGTGGCTGATAGGAGCCAGTGAAGGACATCTATCACATAGCTGGAGACGCGACCATACTTGGAAATTGCCAAACAATAGGAAACCAGAGTAGAGTGATAAGCAATAGTCAAGGCAAACTGTGGTCAAAGAATCGACAAAAGTAAGGGTGGTGCAGATGTGTGCGAATGGGCAACAGTAAGAAGCAGACACAGCTGATAAGAAGCAGTCCCAAGCAAGACGATGAAGGTGTGGAGCAAAACAGAGCTCCTGGTTCAACTGGACACTGAGGTCATGAACAATTGCTAAAAAAACAATCAGAGAATTCAGACATAAAAATGGTAAAGTCATATCCAAGTACCATCATTTTGATGGATGGAAGTGAATTTGAGCTACATAGAGAGAGTGGCAGCCATTTCTATTCCTAGAATGTACACGAGCCATAACTGTTCTGCATTGTCATCCAGCTAAAAGACCCATGGATATCCGATGATCACAGGCAATGAAGAGGGTTGTAAGGAGTTAGTAGTGCGTGAAGGTAGGGAGGTGGTTGAACGTCAAACAGGTCAATTAAAATTTTATTCTGATTTCAACAGAAAGCCAATGCAGCTGATGGATTAGAACTGAGGAGCTTTTACTTGTGGTAAATGCATCGCTATGCAAGCTAAGAAGTTATGGATGCATTGTCACCTGTTGAATTCAAGGTGAAACCCACAAAATGAAGGCAACAGAAGACATGGAGAGAAGTCTAAATAAGAATTGGTTTGCAACATATTCTTAGTCAGTGCTGATGTTATGTGTTGCCCTGACATGCCAGAAACAAGATTTACAAAGGTTTGCTATGTATGGTCGGAATGTTCATTGTCCATGGTTACCCCAATTGTTATGACAGTATCTGACAGTGGCACAGCAGTGCCTGTGAGGTCGATGCTAGAGGGAAGTGAAGGACGGTGAGGTTAGTGTCTAATAGATTAGAACCTGAATACTGTAATGCTGCTCCAAGGAATGAGTCGACCAGTGATCCAACCAGTCCACATAAGCCACCAAGAGCCAGAAGAGGCCACTGGGGAACGCTGTTCATCATCACACTCTCATCAGCACAAAGACACAAGATAACGAAATAGGCAAGTCCAACCAGAAATCCACCAAAGACACTTGCCAAAGTGCCAGCAATAGACACAGCTCCGTTCGTTCCTGTACACATAACATATAAAAAGGAAAAGATGACACAGCATCCATCAGATGAACATTAAAGACATTTGGTTACACATCTAACAACAGATACATTCAAATAAACATTCTGGATCCGTGATTCTTAAAATTCTGCAGGCCAAGTTAAAAGTCCTAAAAAACCATTTATGAATATGAGTAGTCACCTTGAAGAGGCACTATGTATACACAAATTTCTAATATACTTATCTGAGTAACAATGACTATTTATACAGCAGATTCTAAGGAATGCACAAAAGAGCAAACAGAATAACTGGCAATAATTATTCTTGCAGACACCTGACTTAAATGGTGAGCACAAACAAAAGCAAACTGCATTATAAAAAAATATTACGTGTTCATAAAAAATAATAAAAATATATCTCTAACAGCATTTAATATATTGCTCAATTTAATTAGCATTTTATGTAAAAAATGAAAGTGAAAGTTTCAAACTAGACTAGAAGTGAATTTAATTTTGTCAACATTAACTTTGGTGCTTTTAACCATCTGGAAGATTTCGATGGGTTTATCTTTGTAGGTGGAAGAAGGAAGCGTAGGTCGCGGATCAATATTGACGCTTTCATGGCATCATTACCAAGCATCAGAGATTATATATACACAGAAGCTCTGGATTGGTTTCATATTATCTGCCAGACACAAATCCAAATTTTAAATATTGAGGATTCATTTATTTATTCATTCATTCCAAAAATTAATATATGTGCCCCATCAAGAAACCTACTCAGAGGCACTCTCAGCCAGGCTGGGGCCAAACAAAAAAGATGAGGATACGCCCAGAAAGCCGGTAGATTGTTCCTAGTGAGCATGCGTAGTGCCAGTGGTAGCCCATTCCAAATTGAGAAACCCACAACCGAGAAGACCAAAGATTGAGCCTGCTGTACCAATAAATCGAGGAATGGAAGGCCCTACGGTAGGATATATCAGAAACCGGGCAACATAGACTACTTAAATAGGACTGAGCGCTACCAACATTACCAGACAAGCATTCTGTATCCTGTAGCTAATGCGCTATAAGATAGGAAGTCAGTGCAAGATATCATGTATGTATGCTGTAACTGGGGAATATTTTTGGATATGACCAACAAGCCTGGCAGCAGAGCGAAGGACCTGGTCAAGGGCCCTATTAGGCCAGCTGAAAGACTGGCAAGAACGAAACAGTGATCAATCTTGCTGGTGACAAAAGCATGAACTATAAATAGAGGGCATTCCTGCATTAGGAGAATTATGAGAGAAATGACATTTGATAGTTCAGTCAGTGCAGTGTAAAGCTCATTCGAGAATGACTATGGTCGATAGTTCAGTTCAGATGATTTGATAATGAGAGTAGTTAAGAGTTGATTCGATTTGTTGACTATCTGCTGCTGCTGTTACGTTGAATAAAGACAAGTTCGTTGATCAACACATCGACTTTTCGTCTGTACTTCAGTGCCTTTCAATCTCGTAGCAGTCTAGAAAGTCTGCGTAAGACCGACCAGGTCTTATCCAGTGGACAATGAACAAAACGGGAAACCTCGGCCATGCTCGGCCTTCTGAGGGTACCAGAAAATAGAGGAGGGAGTCGAACTTTCCCAGAGCATTGGTCGAATCCTGCGACAGCCGGACCAATGCTCGGTGCCGACCTGATAGGGGTTTGCCACAATGACGATGGCAGCATCATGAGAGAGGGAACGTAGAACAACACGCAACTGATGAAGCTGTTAGTACAGCTTCGCGTAACCGAGTTAACGTGCTGTGACACACTGAGCTCTTAATCAATTGTCACACCAAGAGCGCGAACAGTAAGTGGAAAAGTAATCTGGGGAAAGACTTCAGCTAATGGGCAAAGATCCAGACTAGTCAACTGCCTCATCTTGTGCTGTCAGTTCTTAGAAGTCTAGCGATCGCAAAGACAAAACTTCTCCATTGCTTTCTTTTTGAAGTCGCATCTCTTAATTCCTCCATGTTCATTCCGGTTCTTTCATGTATCTCGTCCATCCATTTTTTCCTTGGTCGGCCTTGTTTTCTCCTTCCTTCTCCGCACACCAACATCACTTCCTTTTCCAATCCATCTGATCACATGACATGTCCGAAGAAACCCAGCTTCCTTCTCATCGCTGTTTGTTGTAACGACTCATCATTCTCAACGCCAATCTCCATGCACACCCTTTCACTTTACTTTTTCTCAGTCCACAATATTCTCTGCATCTTCCTTCATATCCACATTTTGCATGTGTTAATCTTTTTCTCCATGTTCTTTGTCATTGTCCACGTCTCGCAGCCATAAAATAATGTAGGGAAGATCATTGCCTTCACTAGCCTTTTTGTATCTATGCTCACATGTTTGTCCTTCCATATCTTTTCCAGTCCATTTTTCATTGCAGCTTTCCCTATCGACACCCTTCTTTTTATTTCCATATCACACATTCCCTCTTTTTCTATTAATGCTCCAAGGTTACCACAAATGAGAAGGAAGCTGGGGTTCTTCGGACATGTAAAACTTGTTACCACCTCTATTTCCTCTCCGTCTATCTCAAAACTGTCCCAATCGGCTGTTGTCATGATCTTTGTCTTCTTTATGTTGAAATATAAACTTGCCTTCTCCCTTTCTCTCTTCAACCTTCTTATAAGTCTTGCCAGATCTACTTTCTTCCCTGCCAGTACTGTTGTGTAATTCGCATATCTTATATTGTTCAATTGTTTAGTGTCCCTCCTGCTGGTTTCCGATTTTCGTCTCATACGTACTGTTAGATGTGTTAAACGGTACTAACCGTTTACAGCCCTGAATCCTCGGCGAAAATTGATTCGCTTTGTAAGGACTGAATAGTACCTGCCCGAGCCAGAGCTGGCTCATCCTCGCGCTTCCGGAGCAAATGGGGTCATCAAGGTCAGAGGCTTCACAGCTAGTCTTCGCCTTGCGAGCGATAGCAGAGGGCAGTCCACTGTCAGAGATTAGTCCATCCCAGCGGATCGCCATGGGCATGACCTATCATTAACGCTCAACAGGAGATGTTCACTCACGGCGCACTGCTCGGCCTGTTCGCATCATCGACTGAGTGAATGCCTTAAACATACAAGATGTAAAAGTCAACACCCTACACGACAGCAAGGTTTCGTCCCTGGTGCTCACTCCCAGCTTGCAAAGGAGCACTGAGGATTTTAAATGGAGAGCACCACGCCAGTTGAACACCACAGTGCCGAACTCGCTCTACTTGCCTTGATAGTTAGCCGCACCCAAATATTGACATCCACCGTGTTGTAGTAGTCAACCTTTTCCTTAAATGGCCCGTCTAAGTTACAGTTGTCCGCTACAATAGTGACGTCAACAATCAGGACGCAACCGTCCATCTCGGCTACCAGATCAGGCTTTCGCCTGCCAACCCTTGTAGGTATAACCGGCTTCCGGATCACAAATCTTGCCGTTGCTTCCACTTTGGCAGTAATGAAGTCTAGAACCGAGTCGTGCCTTGCACACCGCATCAGGTGAGTCCTCATACAGCTTTGAGAGATATGTGCCAGCGTACTTTGAGCGTCACACATACTAGGTTCAGTTCGTCTACCCCGCGAGTTACGTTCTTGCGTAGGAAGTAGAATCCCTCGTACCTTTAAGGACTGTATGTAGTCGCCTCCACATAACAGCTGGGATCCGTTGCCCACCTAGCTGTTGACATGAGGAGTCTGTTGCTGCTGCCTGAGTCCTCGACCATCCACATATTTGTAGAGTTGAGTCGCCATAAGCATTCTCACGTCCTTCCTTGTGTCTAGGCACTTTCCAGCAACTTTCGGTACCACCGTCGCATTTCTGACCTTGGCACTCTTGAAACATGGACCGTCAACCATGTACTGCATCACGGTATCAGAGGAAGCTTCTGCCTTAGCTTCTGCCTTCTCCATCCTGCGATTCTTCATCACAGGTATCACGAAATGCTGTCGGGGAATCCCAAGTCCACCATCTGTTGCACTCACATGAAAATAAGCCGTAGGTGTATCCTTTGGAAATCGCAGCCATTTCCGAATGTACTGCCTAACCATACGGTCAAACTGTTCAGGCACCGATGCAGTAGTCTCACCGAGTACCAATCCATGATATGTCATCGGTAGCAAGTGGCAGCGCAAGATGTACATGCGCTGCTGTGGCTTCAGAGGCACATGGCTTAATCGGTCTAGTTTTTCCCTGAGGAAAGCGGCCTACGCCTTCCTCAGGCCATTGGCTCCAGCCTGCAATCCCAGATATTTGTAGGTCTCGATGATGTCGAGGGGCTTAATGTCCCCATCCCCTATGGAAAGGAAAGAGTCAGGGTTTACCACCCACCTCTTGGCCTCGCCATCCACATCAATCCTGAGGGACGCGCATTTGCCCGGGTTGATCAAAAGCCCCCTAATCGGAGTCCTGAGGTAATATGAGTCATCTGGTCTCGAAGACCATCGGCTGTTGTCGCTACCAGGACGAGATCGTCTGCGAAAGCTAAGTAGCTCATTATCAGGTTATCCAATAGCTCAAACCCGACGGATTTACTCAGCCCCGCAAGCACCTCATCAATAACACAGTTAAACAGAATTGCAGACAGTGGGTCGCCCTGTCGGACGCCGTGCCCACAGAGTATGGGCGCGCTCCTTCTACCATTCACTTTAAGGACTGTAGTTGAATTCAAATACATGTGAGTAATGTACTCAACCAATGGCTCAGGTACCCCTATCCTGCGAAGTGAGCGTGCCACCGTGTGGTGCGACACACTATCGAAAGCCTTTGCAATGTCAGCAAAGGTGATGCATAGGGGCTTCCTTCGCCACTTTGTATCCTTAATTATAATATCAAGAAGGTAGAGATTGTCCGCACATCCGTCAACTGGTCGAAAGGCCTTCTACCTTGAATCCAACGGCACCGAACTAGTTAAGCGAACAGCCAGGATCTTGTGAAAAATCCTGACGACACGCGAGACCATGGTGACCGGCTTATAGTTTGCCGGGTCCTTAGGGTCTCCCTCCTTATGAACCAGGATCGTCTCACCATTAACAAACCGAACAGGTTTGTGCACTACAGCTACAAGCCACAGGTTGAAAGCTGCGGCTAGCATGGTTGATGAGATCGATTTCAGGTCCTTCAGAGTGATTCCGTCAGAGCCTGGCGCAATTTCCTCTGAATCATGTATAGCTTTTGCCACCTCCCCAGTGGTCACAGGATCAACAATTTGCCAGTTCTCTAAAACATTAGGAGCCGGTCGGCCGTCAGGTTCAGAGTGAGCCTTGAACAGTGGCTGCCAGAAAGCCTCCTGTTCCTCCAAATCTAACGTTGCTGCCTCCTGCTCTCACTTTCCGTCCAGAACCAATTCTACGCACCATTTCCTAAAAGGCTCTTGAATCCTAGCATGCGCCCGAGTTCTAGCGATACGTTTCGGGTTTGGCTTTCGTTTCCGTTTACCAGTTGAGGGACCAAGCGTCGGGCTTCGCTGCACATCTGACCGGCTGGCACGAGCCGAAAGCTGCCCACCGCCGACAACTGGAACATGCGGCGAACGTACGCCCCCCTCAGGGTTAGACAGAGGTTCAGAGCCACCGCCTGTCACAGTGCCCTGAACACCTTTGCCACCTGTCTTGGCAAACTTGTGACCTTTCTTCTGTCGTTTTCTCTTGCCTCGCTTAGGACGTCCCTCTGAGATGAGATTGGTTAATAACTCAGCATGATGGTCTAAGCACGCTTTGACACAAGTCGGGTCAATGGTCGGACAAACCAAAGATTCTAACTCCAACTGAAGAGAAGTCCACATAGGCTCCTTTCCTGGATTGCCCCTTAGAGATATAAGGTCCATTGTTCTATCAAGCAGATCAACCCTCCATGAGTCTCTCTATGCAGGTGTCCTGGCCCTTCTCTCACTGCTCCGTTCAAGGTTACAGGATCATTGACAATTACTGGTCCAAGAAGCACCATATCAGATACCAATTAACAGTCTTTTTTCCTTTCTTCCTTGATCGAATCACGAGATCGGGCCGAAAACTTCTCCATCAGTCGACTTAATTTCTACGGCTTTCACCCCCGAGCAAGAAAGAGGACTCGAATGATGCCATTCGTCTTGACTCTTCGTGGGTCCACCGTGAGTACGATTTAGGCAATACCTGATGTTTAGTGTGCCAGTCCAGCGGGTGTGCTTTACTATGGTGGGTAGCAACACCAATCATTCCCTTGAATAGGCGTTTGCATACGTCACAAGCTACCATCCTGGACACCACACCCGCCACACCGTCGGCAAAATTGAAAGCGTCTGCAGAGGCCCTTTTATCTTGTATTGTTGCCATTTTCGTTCATCAATTTTGACGCGCGCCCTTGCACATTTAGTTCTGAACATCCGCTCGACCACGAGCTTGAGACTCGCAGGAGTAGCCAGCCAAGCTCCCCACCTCGACAAGGTATGTGCATCAGACTTCACAGTCCACCAGCTGACGAGCAACACTGGTCACTATGGTGCAAAAACTCCTTTAGTTGCCTCTTCCATTTCCGCCCTCCTCATTTCAACTGCCAACTGCCTACAACCACCAATCCAAATGAACACGGTTTTGGATGGGCTCATAATAATTGATTTGAAGCCATCCTACCAGATAGGGCATCGATGGACTTCTGGTGGTTCCCCGCATGCACTCTGCCACGGCCCAATCCAGGAGCCTACCTGGGCCCTACCAGCTGGAACAGCCTCTCCCTTCCTCTTCGAATGGAGCTGCTCTCTCTCTCCTCTGCTGCCTTCCACGGAAGTGCCTGAAGTTTTTTTTCTACGTTTAGCTTGCTTAACTTTGTGCTGAGTTGTGAGCGCCTCTGATATGCGATGGATCAGCTGAATCACATGAGTGGCGCTATAAAAATGCTTAAATACAATTACAAAATGGAAGGACACATAAGCCTCATAGTGACCACTGTATCAACTGGACGGCAGTGAAGGTATGCTTGGATATCATCCGCATATAGCTGGTGCAAGAGCCTACACCACCGCAACAGAGAGCTGACACCAGATGTGTACAGAATGTAGAGTAAAGGGCCCAAGACCGATCCCCTGAGGTACACCAAAAGGAACTGGGACCCAGTGGGACCTAGAAGATCGAACAATAACACAATTAGAGCGATCTGCAACAAAAGAACAAAGCCACTCCAAGGGTTTGCCAAGGAGGTCGAAGGAAGCAGAGAGGCGCTGAAGAAGGATAGAATGGTTGACAGAGTCGAATGCAGAGCTAACATCAAATCAAATAATGCCAAAAGGGTTATCCCAGGAGTTCGAAAGGAGGCGGACCAGAAGCGTTTCAGTGGAATGATTCCTCCGAAAGCCTGACTGAAAGGGAGGGAGCAATGGATCACATGTTGAACCTCCAAGGGATGAATCACATGTTCAAACAGGATACCAGTTCAGAATTATCATCCTTATCCTTCAAAGTGTCTGAGCGGTCGTGTTCTTTATGTTTTTTTAAAAATTATTTAAGAAACTGCCTAGACAGGATTGTTTATGTTTGCTCATTTTCGAAATGCTTCAGAAACTACAATATTTATAATTTTTTATGTTATAAACATCCAGCCCTGCCTGATCAGCGTTAACTTTATTGTCGCTCACCGTGGATCAATAAAAATAAGTACAAAACTGACTGGAGTAATAATTTCCATCAACGTATAAATTGCTGGAATGCACCATCTGGCACACTAAAATAAGTCACTTGTAATAAAAAAAAATTAGACTGAAAATTGAATAAATAAAGAGAAAAAATCGAATAATTTCACATGAAGAAGTTAATACCATATATAGTTGAGAAATTTAACACTACTTCTGGATGGCAAAATAGGTCTTCGACTTATACTCGAGAGACAAAACAATGGGAGCTTTTCGGACCAAAATTCAACATTGGTCAGATTTCACATGGAATGACTCTTCTAACTGGCACTATATTTTGCAGAGAAATCCGCCAAACTTCTCCACCGAAAGACAGCAGATATCAAACTATATATATAAACTATATATACCCATCATAAATCTTGATTTATAATGGCTGCATGAATTATTATTGATCTGCCCGTAGTAAAATATATATTTTGCGGAAAAATCCAACAAACCTCTTTGCCGAAAGACAGCAGATATCAGGCTATACCTCACGATTTATCACTCGTTTTTTTATTTTATGGGTTCGACTTATATTCGAGCCATCAATTTATGATGCTATTTTTGGCCAAAATTCGAGCTGAATGCGATGGATAGTTAAATTAAGACTAAGTAAAGTACCTTGCAAAACGATAAATTATGTGGTTTCATTAAAAAAGAAATCGTGACTCCTCGCTAATTCAAAAGTAAACTTAAAAATAACTTATTATTTTAAAGCCTATTATGTGGCATAGGCCTATTCCTAAATTCCTCTCAACATTATTTGTACAAAGGCCTAATTACTTTCATGAACTTATGAGAATTTTGTATGCTTGATGAATTACATGTATGATGTGAAGTGTTCTAATACAGCTGCAGATGAGAGACCCATGTGAATGACAAGTTAATGCTATGAAATCTTGTAATTATATATATATATAAAGTGATTTATTGACAAAATGACAATGACAATCTGACAGATCAACTGTAGGCTTACATTCATTGTTCTTCTCTACGATCTTTGAAATTTACCCAAAAACCTTTTCTAGACTTACTGCTATGCCGTCTAGAATGTAACTTTTAATTTGCATGAGCAATTCAGCATTTCTAGATAAAATTCTTCACACAACTAGAAAATATATAACAGTCCCTACAATGCTTACATAAATGTAAAGCACATGATTCATAGAAAGGTAGGGTTAACTCAGCTGTTTCAACACAGACCTTTTGGAACTCGTCGAAATGTTAACAAAAGCCAAGGTTCACTATTTCCAATAACACTTCCAATTTCTGATGCAAAAGTGTCGCCACAACTGCATGCAATAGCTCCTAGGACTGAAACTGATAGCCAAGAGGCATTATATCGCTGTTGAAAGTCAATAGGATATTCTGCACATCCAGAATCAATCAGGTAGATAAGAGCTAGTTCTGATGCCACTCCTGCATTACAGATCACCTGTGACCAATTTCTCTGACCTCCTATAACAGCAGAATAATGACAGATTACTAAAAGGCTCTTTGTAACATCATTGCCTCATTTTAAATTTGCCATTTACTTCTGAGTAACTGAACCAGATGCAGAATCTGCAACATAATTTAGACATAATTTAGACATCACAATTAAACAGCAGACATTTCAAGTAACTTTGTAGTAAGAAAAATCATGCCTATTCCAAAAAGAAAAAGTCTTAAAAACAATTTATAAATATACTTATCTGACTAGCAATGACTATTTATATAGCAGATCTTAAGGAATGCACAAAAGTGCAAATAGGAAGACCACTTAGACCAGTGATGGTCAAATGCTATGTAATGCATTGTAATGCTAAATTTTGAAAGAGTAAATCTGTCTCTATTTATTTATGTCCTCATTTATATTATTGTCTACCCAGCACAGCCATGGTCTGCCTTTCTTTCTCTTCCCTTTCAATCATCCATTGTGAGGAATTCCGTAAGCTGGCATTCTCTCTACATATCAAATCCATTGAAATCTTTCCTGAATGCCTATGCCTAACTGAATTGCTTGGATACTTAAGAAATAATATTTATGACTTCCTGCAATTTTCCATATCCAATCTATTTCTGCTTTTAGATCCTTTTGTCATCTTGCCGATCCACATATAGATTTCCTGTCTGCCTTTTTTTTATTGGTACTACTCCATATTCCGTTCATTATTCCAAGAGCCTGTAAGCTGCATCCAATTATTCTTTTCATGTGTCTTTTCACTGCTGTTATCTGTCATTATTATGATTTAATCTGCCTGCATCAAAGTATCTACATTTCTGTTACACTGAGGAAGCCAAAGTCATCAGCAAATAGCAACATTTAATACATTATCTATTAATTACTTCTCAAAAGAACTGTGCAAGAACCTTTAAGGTAGATAATGTCTCGGAAATTATGGAAACTAGAAGACTCCAGGGGGTGTATGCACGAGACGAGAGTAGCTTAATCCGTGACTAGCGCTTATGCCCGGATTAGTTATTCTCTGAATAGACCGTAGCCATTGTCGGTATGCATAAAACTTCAACTCGCCCGTTGAAGTTACTTAGAGTGCAAAACTCGCGAGGCTATTCTTGACACTGGATTTATCCCTGTGTGCAAAAACACCCTCATAATAATGATTTTAGTGGCTAGAGATTAACGCTCATGTGCAAAGACATTTTTAGAGGTAGATTCAATTTACAATGGCTAAGATATAAATACCTAAATCACATTTTGTGGAAACAACTAAATTAATAAGTTGTACTTGCATGACAAAATACAAAGGCCCATTATCCTAATATATGTCTGAGCGAAACAAATGACATTCTGCTTAAATGTTATTAACTGAATGAACAAAGGCAAAATGAGCTTTTATACGACACAACATATGTCACATTGTCAGCCATTTAGCTTACTAGCAATTTGTGATGGTGAAAACAGAAGGCATAATAAAATTCTTTATCTTCCATAAAATCCAAAGGATTACAATGATCTCGAAACACTCTTTGGTGTCGTAAATGTCGTCGAATGCAACGAATAATAATAATGGTTGGCATTTTGATTATTGCTCTATGGGCCTATCCATATATTACATACGCAAAAAAATCGAATTTTTAGACCCCCTCTCCCACCGTGTACATTTCGTGGACCCCTGCCCCACGCATACGTACATTTGAGCTCTACCCCCTCTCATTGCAAAGGTTAAATGGCTAAAGACATCTATCAGACATTGATTGTACTCAGGCTATTTATTTTTGTCAAACATTATATTTAACAGCCTAAATTTGTTAACTGTGGTCAAGAAATAAAACACATGCATTTTAAACAAAATTAGTCCTATATAAAATTGATTAAGCAGCAAGTCTGTGATTGAGTTTACACGTCTGATTTTCATATTCCAAATTGTGAATGTGTGGCAAGCCCCCTTATGGTCCAACACTGGGCATCGCATGACAGCAGCAGTTAGGGCGATTGTCCTGGGAAAACCTTGAGTTCCTTCCCGTCTTCTTCTGGTACCTCGAAAGGCCGAGCTCTGAGGATTTCCCCGTCTTCTTCTTAACTGTCCGTTCAGTAGGACCTGTTCGGTCTGACACAGGTTTTTCAGACTATCCCGAGAATGAAGATGAAAGTTTCTATATCAAAGACGATGCCAAAGGGAAGATCAACAGACTTCTTTTATTGTAAAACGATCGCAAGTGGCATAACACAGAAACCGAACTCAAACTATGACCAACAATAGAAGTCACATGTAACACACTCTGATGATCAATGCCCTTATCGAGTCCTTTCTTTCCTTAACTACTTGGCTAACATATACATGTATGTAGCACAGCAACAGGGCGTAGCAGTGCTACAGGGCATAGCACTGCTACAGGGCATAGCAGATTGCTACAGGGGCGAACTGGCGAAAACGCAACAATGCTCTCCCATCAGCAAGTGGGATGTCCCCATCCAAGCCAACAAGAAACCAAGTCACAAAAATACCCTTCTTAGCCCCTGGCAACAAAGCAACAGATCACGAACAAATGTAATGGTGTCCACAAAATTAAACCCGGAGATTATTATTCCCCTTAACAACAAACTTCCCACCATAAATTGTCCAGAAATCCTCTACACTAAAAGAAAACTAACTCGAGGTCTATAACCATCAACTTAACATCAGGCAAGTATTCAGGAATTTCAACGAAATCATATCACAATTCCACATTCTACAATTTCGGTGAAAGAATAAAATGCAAGACAATGTTACATCACTTTAACGGCAGCGACACCCATGGCATACTGGAAGCGAGCAGGTCGGCGCCTCAGATGCCGGTCCGTCATCACAGCCACGACGAGAAGACCATCGTAGCTGAGTTCTCTTCAGGTGCTCCATCGTTCGCGCACTAGCGCAGTTTGTCGATGAATGCAAGAAAGTTCGTCAATTTGCTGGGCCGAACTGTCTCTCCACAATGAATGGGCCAGTATACGTGGACTGCTATTTTGGGTTGCGACCCTGATAGCAATGTGGCTTAAGATACCACACGCAGTCTCCTGGAGAGAAGTCCGAAGGATGGACGCGCAGATCATACGCCGTTTCTTACGCTCGGCGGCGACTTTCAACTGCTCCCGCATCAAACGTCAGGCAACCTCCATCCAATTTGCAAAATCTCGGACATAACTTGGATAGATAGAGATTCTGAGCTCGACGTCCGACGGTCTCCCATAGACTAAGTCTATCTGTGCCCTGGCTTCCCGACCGAACATGAGAAAGTTCGGGGTAAAGCCAGTCACCTCGTGCGGCGATGCCCTATAGGCGGATAGGACATGGGGCAAGAAATCATTCCAGTCTCTCTGATGGCTGCTTAACACTTTACCCAGCATGGCATTGAGGGTCCTGTGAAACCTCTTGATAAAAACCATTCCCACCAGGGTGATAGCTGGTGGTCCGGACCTAAAGTTTACACTCCTTGTACCTATTGCAGGGCGCGCATTGTCGGCAGAAACGCCTCACATCTCTGGACCACAAACCCAGTAACCTCGACGTCTTACTTGCCAGCGGGTCCGGCGCATACTCAAATAACCCCTTGTCAACCCCATATGTGCGAGCACCAAATACTCATCCCTCAGCCTCTTGAGTACCAGGGCCTGTTCCAAGCCGTCCG
Organism: Bimastos eiseni; assembly: GCA_959347315.1. Classification (NCBI taxonomy): domain Eukaryota; kingdom Metazoa; phylum Annelida; class Clitellata; order Crassiclitellata; family Lumbricidae; genus Bimastos; species Bimastos eiseni. The sequence goes on from OY365817.1 coordinate 5,935,609, forward strand.
GCGTCTTCCGGTAAATTACCCCATCCCGTAGGTAGAGGCGGTCCCTTTCGCGCCAAAGCACCTTTACAGCCTCGCTGTCACGCAAAATCAAGTCCGGGGGCTGAGCTCAGCCTTCGACCCAAAGCCTCACTATACTGAGATCGGGATCCTTCTGCTGTGCCGCAGCTAAACGTTCTATAGCGCTGACTTCCGAGCCTGGCTGAGCCCCGTCAGACGCTTCTACGACTGCTGCCGTCATACTCTATTCGTCCGACCCACACTGGCGCCAGGGCCGCCGAGACATCACATCTGTTTCTTTCCGGGCCTATAGATCACTTGGAATTCATATTCCGCAAAGCCTTTCCAACCATCGGCCTTATTGGCCAATCAGCTCCAATGTGCGTTGCAGCCACTGCAAGGCGGTGTCGTCCGTTCGCAGCACGAACGGTCGCCCTAGCAGATACTGCCGATAAAGCTTTACAAAGTGTACGATCGCCAATATTTCCTTGAGGGTTACACAGCAGTTTCCGCCGAGGACAAAAACCCAGGGCATCAACTGACGGTGCACCAAAACAAATCCGAAATCAGGTCAAATCCAAAAGGTCAGCCCTAAGAGACAGAAAGTCTGTCTAAGGAGGATAGGCAAGGGTAAATAAAAACGTTTTAATCCGCGTCCGAAAAGAAGCTAAAGACTCAGCGGCCCGAACAGCATGAGGTAATGAATTCCATAATTTTTGATTGGCAACAGAGAAAGCCCGCATACCAAGACTTGTTCTCACACGAGGTATAGCAAGGGACAAGAAATCAGAAGACTTAGTCGAGTAATGATGACCCTGAAAGACAAGCAACGTACGTAGGTACCCCGGCTGACCAGAAGAAAATGTTTTATAGGTAATTACACCAATTTTAAATTTAATTCGTTCCTCGACAGGAAGGCAATGCAATGATTTAAGAACAGGAGTCATGTGATCCGATGATCCAACTTATGAGAACCAGTAACAACCCTGGCCAGGCAGTTTTGTACTCTTTGCAGCTTCAGTAAGTTAGCTTTTGTGATACCAAACTGGAGAGAATTACAATAATCTAGGCGACTAGAGACAAGTGCGTTAGCAAGTAGAATTCGAGTTTCAGCCGGGATATATTGTCGAATACTATGTATGTCACGAATATAGTAATAACAGGATTTACAAATTGAATTTATTGGGCATTAAATGACATCACTGCATCAAAACAAACGCTTAAATTCCGTGCACAATCAGAGCTCATACTTTGAGACCCACCGAGGTTTAAAGAATCAATGGATACGTATTGCTTAAACTGCTGGGATGTACCCAATAGTAAAAATTCGGTCTTGGACCGAATAGCACCAACTTGTTAGCAGTCATCGAAGACTGAACATCTGAGAATACATCGGTAATAAGCTGAATGGATGAAGCAGCACATGTCAGATTATTAAAGGATAGGTAGATTTGCGTGCCATCAGCATAAAAGTGATGGCCCATAGAGTACTTACTTAGAAGGGAACCTAAAGGGGCAGTGTACAGTGTGAAAAGGAGAGGGCCAAGGATAGAACCCTGAGGCACACCACAGTCAACAGACGATGACTGAGAAAATTTAACATCAACACAAACAGCATGTGAGCGGAGGTGCAGATAAGTTGCACACCAGTTTATAGCAGGACCAGACAATCCAAACCAATTATGCAGATGGTGCAGTAGAATGGAGTGATCAACGGTATCAAAGGCAGCAGACAGATCAAGAAGCACCAAAGCAGTGACCTCACCCCTGTCCATTGACCTAAGAATTTCATTATGAACAGTAAGGAGGGCTGTTTCTGTGAAGTGAAACTTGAGGTAAGCTGACTGGAATGGAGCAACATAAAGAGAAAGTTGAAAGGTGATTCAGAATGCAACACAGGATTATACGTTCTAGTAATTTGTAAACAAAATTGAGGTTGGATATTGAGCATCGGGATCCAAAGAGGGCTTCTTAAGAAGCGGTCTGATCAAGGCGTAACCAAAAACTGAAGGGAACACGCCTTCACTAAGAAATAAATTTATCAGCAAAGTGACACAGGACCAAGGACGTCAAAACAATCTTTGACAAGCGATGTCGGAATAATATCCAGCAGACAACTTTTATCAGAAGCAGAGAAGACCCGTTCCTGAACCTCACTCAAGGTAGCAGGTTGAAAGGAAGTAAGAGATGGCGAAAGAGTTGGTGGGTAAGAAAACAGGTCTGATCCAGATCTAGCACAGATTTTCATGCCAGATATTTTATCCGCAAAGAAATTTACAAACTTGTCAGCCTGACTCTCATCGGCCGCCGACTCAACTCAACCTCTACCGGATAAAGCCCGACAATTACCTGATCCTTACCAGACTGGACAGGGTCATTGCTTAAATTAACTACTCTTAATCGAGTTGTGTTGGTGCTATATCCCAGCACGACCCGAGCAAGATGTATGTCCGACCTAAGTTCCTGGGCCTCCGTCATCCAAGCTGGCGCTACAGAAGCCAAATCTGCATACATTGTACACACAGGTACAGGGTGTAGCATTGCTACAGAGGCAAAGCACAGATTGCCACAGGAGTGTAGCACAGAGTGCTACAGGGGTAGCAAAGCCTGCCAAGGCAAACTGGCGAAACGCCACAAATGTCAAAATTAGACAATTATATTTACATACGTACACATGCAACCGTATATAAAATCGCCGAAATTCGAAACCCCTCTCCTCCGGACCCCTCGCTGCATACGTAGTATGTGGACGGCCCATATTTCGGAGTAACCAATTTACACCTAGGGTAGACTTGGAGTAACTTTATGTCCCGCATAAGGAGCCATACCCATCACATGCATACCAATTTTTCATGCTACTCACGCACAGGTGAGATTTTTGTAAGGAATATACCCTACACATCAATACATGCCCAGGTGACTTTTGATGACCTTTGAGGTCGAGCAGATTGCTTCTCTTCCGTGCTTCACAGCTCTAGCTATATTCTAGGTTGTCTTTTGCTTCTTATAAAGAGTGTTACCTACTTGCTCACTCTGTCCTTGATTGCAATAGCAAGAGATCCCACATATTGACACACCAACCTGGTGTGGTATTATCACCCGAAAGCGATACAGATAATCCATTTCTATGGTAATTGTTATTCTTATTGTTTACATTCTCCTCAATCTCTCACAACCTCGAGGATGTCTGTTTTGTAATTTCTTATTATGATAAATTAGTGATTGTACATTCTTTAATTGTTTATACTACTCATACTTCTCACTTACTTAGTTACTGATTAAAAGTCTTGATGTATACTGAGTTGGTGCTGTCAACAAGTGATACCTTTCTCAGCAGGGAATTTTGAATGTCAAATAGAACTTCACAATTGTTCCTGCTTTAGCAAAAGCATTCAAGTTAACCAAAATTGTACAATTGCAAGTTCACACAGATATTAAATTTTTTATACAGGGACACACTGATCAGAGTTGCTGTGATAAATATTGATTACATATAAGCAGTGCTTAAAGTGTAAAAAAAGAAGTGCCTGGACGCTAGAGTCAAAAAGTTAAGAACTAAGGATTGCAAAGGCAGATCACCAATATAACCAATCAATCATAAATACCCATAATTAATTTAACCATTAGTTGACGACAAATAGTTCACGCACTATGGGTTCATGACCAAAAAGTTATTATTTGTCCACTGTAAGAAATTGGACTGATGATAATATGATGCTTGAACAGAAATTGGATTGGTGAACAAAATTCTTCCTAAATAGATGATATATAGATGAAAATAATGTTTACTTGCAAAGAAGTTGGATTGATGATAATAATGCTTAATTGAGCTGGATCTGCAAGCATTATTTTCATCAATCCAACTCCTATTTGACCAAATACAATGGGCGAATAATAACAGTAACATTGTGGCTGTGAACCTTTGCCGTTAACCATTTGTTGCCAACTATTTTTTGGTAAACTGTTGTAATTTAAAGTGAACAGAAATTTACTTGCCTTGGTGAAATTATCGACACAGGGCCCAGTGGCACCGACAGTGTTTTTAAAGTGGGAGGGGAGTTTGTGAAACAACACACGAAGCGAGACTTTTTTAGCCCTCCTCTTTTCCAAGTGCTCCTATTTACAGAGCACTGTGCCCCTTTGCACAGGAACGTGTCCTATCAATTATGACATAGCTTGAATTGTTGTCAGTGTCAAATATTTTTATTATTACATCAGCTTCAATGCATTCAAAGACAGCCCTATGGCAACATGCTGTGGATAAGGTATGGTAACCGTTCTGTATATGGTAGGACCAGTAGCGGAGACTTAGAGGGAACAGCATGGGACGGTCCCTTCCAAATTTGACGTGGGGGATGGAGTAGCTTATATCCCCTCCAAATTTAAGATGATTGAATGTGTGCTTTCTGTTTTCTTTCTCAAGTCTGAGGCTGAATTCATGGTGTACCTGGTTGTTTCAATTTGTTCAAAGTGGGTCATCACTAGTGAGTGAGTGTCTCATCAATGTGAGATGCAAGACACCAGGCTGTGATATGTAGCCAAAGTACATGTCAATTATTTAGTTTTCAGAGGCAGTGTTGGAGAGGCCATGAACTAGAATAAATTCAGTTTTAGTGCTATGGTAGAAGTGCAACTTAATCATTTAATAGCTTAATAGATCTGATCTGCTTGTCAAAATGTGTAGCAAACCAGTTGAACAACTTTTTGCTGTTTACATCTGAAATTTAATTACCAAAAACAGATGCCGGAAGTGCATAAAACAATAGCTAAATTGATGAAAGGTAACTAGAATGTATGACACAAATTATAGACATCAATTATAAGCAAAGGACACGTAAGTTAATAAGTAGGTCTAATGAAAATATGAAGTGTTTGTGGAAGAGTAAATAATTAAATGCTGTTGATAATAGCCTAGAAGAATAATATTGCAGTGTCCAGGGTGTACTCACCAGATAATTGGCAGGACGACGACGTGTAGCCATGAAAACAAGTGCCTGGATGCTGTCACACTTTAAACCAGAGGCGTAGCTAGGGTATTTTGCGCCAGAGGACAAACTACAGAATTAGCGCCCCTTTTCTAAAAATGCACTACAAGCGGCAAATAGCATGGCCTGTTATCTCATGGTGCAAAAATGCACTACAGGCCAATACCCGGTTAATTATAATAGGTCTATTATAATCATATACAAATTAAAAGTACAATTTAAGCGTACTACAGATAGTGCAAATAGTTAAAATATTCATATTTACAATTCTTAATTTGTTTACCACTGTATCACACAAAATAATAATCATATTACTGGTTGCTATTTTTGTTGCATAAGTTAAAGTAACCAAAAATATCAAAACTTTATCGTTTATAGGCCTACTACATATAAGTCAAATAACGCTACACCAGACTTATTATTTTAAATCTTTTGCATTTAAACCTTAATTGTAATCATGATCCTCAAACTTCTAAAGAGCCACTGAGTAGCTGCTAAGGAACGTATCGTCTTGGTTCAAGATTGACAGGTGGAATATCAGGTAAGGACTCTGGGTAAGAGTTCCTGAAAATGTGAGACTTAAGTTTATAATGGAAAGAGGTAATGAATAGGAGAGCTAGGGACAGGTGATGTTGGATGGCCTAATAAATAGTGTGAACAAATGTCTGAATTTTCCAAATTCAGATTAATAATTTGTGTCATTTGTACCAAATTTGTGTATATTATATTGAGACCATATTCCACTTTAAGTGCATGAAGATGATATTGCACTTGAGCTGGAACTGGTCAATATGATTTCATAAGAAAACAACGTCTGGCTAAGCCTGACATTTTAGATGTAACTTTGTCATGAATATTATGTCGTCCCTTATGTGACTTAGTAATCACTGCCAGTGGAGCCCTGGGCGCCAAAATCATGCTTCACGACCTGTTTATAATGAGGATATTTTTGGGGTGCCAAAATTAAATGTCATTAACTTATTTCGGATATATTAGTTTGCATAAAAATAAATTTTTAAAAATAGTTTTGATCCTCATTTTGGCACCCCCTTAAATTGGCACCTAACATTACAGATGTCATTTTGTCAAGAGTATTATGTCTCCCCTTATGGGCCCTTAGTAATTGGGGATCAGTCGGGCCTGGGGCGCCAAGATCATGTCTCACAACATGTTTGTAATGAGGATATTTTGTGGGCGCCAAATTAAATCGTACTAACTTGGTTCGGACAAATTTGTATCCATCAAAATAAAAAAATTTAATAATAATGAGATATGATCAAGGTCCACAACCAAAAATGGGACTAAGATTTTGTAAACTTGTTTTGAGGTCTACATCTTAATTAAACCCTTAACCGTGCATCCCGAGATATCTCATCCAATAAATATCTGGCTGAATCCGTGCATCCCGAGTTATCTCGTCCATAAGTATAAATGTCGTCTATTAACCGCGGAGCCCGAATTAATGTTTCTTATTACTGGTAAGCGTTGCTAATTGACAAGGTCATATATTTTAGTGCATAGGGAGGCTAAAATGTGTATATACATATATATATATATATATATTATATATATATATAAGTATATTTTATACACGAAGAATGATGATGCATCCGGTGTGAACCATGTGCAATTGCTGATCAAATTGACAGAGCGACTGTTGGAAAGGTATCACATTCCAAAAAACCTCAGCGCCGATACAGGCTTTCACTTGAGTAACTTGATGTAAAATAATGTAATGGAACATTTATATAGAGCCGCTTGACATCGGAGATGCTCATGACTCAACACTAAGCTAAACAGAGAACAGGCCCCTCTATGGAGGCAGTAGAGGGAATAGAGAGCAGCTCCTCCCAAAGAAAAAGGGGAGGCTGTTCCAGCCAGTAGGACCCACATAGACATAGCTTCTGGATTGAGCCGCTGCAGAGCGCATGCGGGGAACTGCCAGCAGTCCGCGAAGGTAAGCCGGTGCATAATAGAGGAAGTCCTAGTGCAGAGAGCCAGAAGGTAGGTGCGGCAGACCCAATGAGACAGTTACGCATCAACGAAAGGGCCTTGAAACTAATGTGCTGATGTGCAGGGAACCAGTGAAGGGATTCATGAATGAAGGAAAAGGTGTAGCCCACTATGTCTGCCAAACATTTTCTGATGTACGTACCAGCAAATTCTGTGAAATGTGAACATACTCCAAGATGCAGTCTGTTGCAGTCAACCGTATTCAGATGGTAAAATGTTTAATAAAAAACCAGATACTATTTGACAGAGTATGATATGAGGCTTTGTGCCCCACCCTTTTTTGGTGCTTATCACACCAAATACAGTTACTAGCTCTAGTGATCTGCCATGAGGTAATACATACATTGAGCTTATTAGTTAGTACAAAGCAATAAACGCGAGAAATGGGAAGTTTCATTTTTTCTTCATAACTTCTACATTACACATTGTAATCACCCTAAATATATTTTTTTGGTTATCACAGCAACATATCTTATCAAACGAAAACATAAAAAGAACTACACTGCTTCGGAAATTTTTTGGCTGACTTTTATCCGCGGTAAAAGGGTTCAGACTGAGACTGAGTCTTGAGACCATATAGCCCTGCTGTTTGGCTCCACATGCAGCCAAGAACACAAGCACGATACTGAACTCTTGTCACCACCAGGAAAACAGGTTTGGTTCTACTACTGCACATTTCTTATCAGCATCAATCATCTATTTTACAGAGAATTATTGTGATTTTCAACAATTGAAAATTTTTTATGCAAACAAAGTTAGTCATTGAGGGATCTACTGTGGTGCCACTGCCACATACACAAACATACATGTATCTATGTAGATGTATGTGCCATACAGCATGTATAATGAGGATCTGGGATGACCTTACAATAAGCAATTGATCTTGCCTGCCAGTCCAATCTGGTTGGCAGAGCTTAGCCTTCTGTCCCTGTAATCATCCCAAACTATTGACATAACTTCATACAAAAACTACATACATCCACATCAGACAGATCTTCTGCTGGACTCTATTTTTGCAATTGTTTTACCGTGCATTGTTTTACAGAAAGATAAAACTCCTGTCCTTGAAGAAATTGACATCATTCATAGCAAGCACAGAAAGCACTTCTCATTAGCTAACCCTTGAAGTGGTATAATCATATAAATGTTCAATTACAATAGTTCACCACTAAAGGCCAGTGATGGGCACTTTTAAAACCTGTAGTTACTAACTAGTAGCTATAACTACTATAGAAGTAGTTGCCTACTAGCTATAACTAGTTTTTAGGAAGTAGTTAAAAAAAATAGTTATAACTACCTTTATCAAGTAGTTTTAAGCTAACTACAATATTTCACATTAACTACATTTTTTTACTTACTAGTTCTGTCTTACAGGAATTTCTGTTATTTCACAACAAACATGAATGTTGTCCATAATAATCTCATGAGTAAATTCGCTATGTAATCATTTCATTAAAATTTTTGCATACTATTGTGTGGAAGTGGGTTCCTCTCAGAACTATAAAGAAAGCCTGAGACATTATGCCTGTTTAGGCCTGGAGATTTTTGCACAATAAGAACTAGAGTAAAGCTGTCTTAGAGGGGTTGGGGTTTTTGATCCAGGGTTAAGGAGTGAGAAAAACAGTCAGTACGCTACTCTATGACCACAAGTGGGTCTGAGAGAGGTACGTGATTGTCGAGTCAAGAATGACAGAGGTGAGAGAGAGACAAACAAACAGAAATAGAGACAGACAAAGACAGACGGACAGACAGAGACATACAGACAAAGACACAACGGTAATAGGGGCATTCCGTTACTGGCTGGATAGACCAGTGATCGTATTAGATCTGAGCAGCAATTGGCAACGTACAAGGAATTGATGAAGCACGGTTGATGCAGACAGCAACAGGTGATATACAGTGATATACTTGCATTATAATATATATACTACTTTTTGGTTCTGAACATTAACAATTTCTAAAATTTTTACAGTTCTGTACTTTGTAGGCTAGCTATTTTTGTAGTTGTAACAAGTTGGCTTATGTTACTGCTACACTGTGCTGTGATCACGGTTCTTTGTAGCATGTGCTAGCAGTTCTTGTCCTTGTTAGTTTACAATTAGATATGTTGTAATGTCACTGTGTTTCTGATCATTTTATTACTTATGTTGAATGTCAGCAATTAATACTGGCAATAAATTTGCATAGGCCTACTGCTTGGTGACTATCAATGCACCATGAGATAACATATTAGCAAAGTAGTTTTAAAAGTAGTTAACTACTTATGTGGTAGTTACAAAAGTAGTTATAACTACTTGTCATCTAAAGTAGTTAAACAGTAGTTATTACTACATATTTTTAAAGTAGTTAGAAAGTAGTTTTAACTACTGGTCAAGTTGTTGGTGCCCATCATTGCTCAGGCTCATAAGTATGCAATACAAGCATAATGACAAAACACTGTTTATATGACAGAGTCATGCAAACAACATATCTATATTCAAAGTACCTTCTTTGAAATCAATCTCCAGCTTTCGTTTTTGGCTTGATCGCCATTTTGTGACTTTGGAACCAGCCAAAAAGAAAATAAGCAATGAGGCCATGAAACAGTAGTTGCTGAGAGTCATGATGAGCCCAACCAAAAATCCTTAAAATGAAATTGGTTAAAAATTAGTCAGAGATTATTAATATAACATGCCTTCAACATATCTGCTTAAACTCACTCTGAGACCAGCCTCAACAAAAGACAACAGCTAGGTCTTTTGTGGGTTGGGGACCAACGACTAATTCAGTTCCTGGTTAGTCACCGAGAAGCTGCTACCAAGCAACATGAATGACATATGTATGTATGTATGTACATACGTATGCATGCTTACAATTTTAAGTGCCATAATAAATTATACTAAATATTATGTCAATATATCCCCCTCAAGACCAACCCACAATCTCACCATGGTGGAGGATGGCAACAGCAAAGTAAGGGTATGCCCACTGAGGCTATGACATCAATGGTGAAGGCCTTGGCCTAGGAACCATCTAGGGCGCTATGCGAGGTGGACACACTGGACAGGCTCAGCGGGAACCCCCAAAAGCCGATTATGCCAATTCCATGTATAGCCAATATTTAAATTGCCAATATCGATTAAAATAGCCAATGCCGATACTGATTATGCATGAAGAAATGAAACAAACAAATAAAGGTTGACTTTAAAGTAAGTTCAAAAACTCAAGTATTTCAACACTATTAATGATCTTTAGAAAACTTTTATTTTATTATGAGTGCATGCCGCACAACAATGGTAGGCTCTGCTGCGTCAATGGTTGCGTCTGATCCCGGTGTAATGTGAAATATTAGGCCACTAGAATGACTATATGTTGATAAATCAAGTGAAACCTATAGTTATATAACTGGCTGCCTCATTAATTAATATATTGATCTGTGTGTGACATAGCTATGAGTGGTGCATATGTAGATGCAGACGATTTTACATAGGGACCACATGGCCTAATGTTCTAAACCCTGGCTATTATTAAATTAATTGATCAAAGGAAATCCATTACCACTGTTGTCCATTTGTGTTGAGCATCTACTTTGCTATATGATTCATCATCTGACTTCAGCACAAGCTCACGGCACCGTCGCGTAATGTTACAATGTATGGAGAAATTATGAATTTGTAAGCTTGAGAATGTTGCAGATGTCATTTTGTCCTCAGAAATTGAAAATAACATCAGAAAATAGCTTTTAAAATGGGCGCTGATTATCATAACTGACACCGATACTGTCGAATGCTTTGATAATCGACCCGATATAATAAGTATGACTGATTAATCGGTACATTCTCACTGCTATAGGATAATACAATCAAAAGTTATTCCTTAACCTCTTTAGCGTGTAGCCCGAAATAACTCGAGCTGCAAAATTTGTTCTCATGGCGTGTAGCCCGAGATAACTCAGGCTGCGTGGGGCATGGCTATTTCAGACACCCAGCTGGCATTGTGCTCGTAGAAACCGTGGGAATGCCTATAGCTGTTGTGTAGAGTGAGTCACAGTACCTGCTTAATTACCCTGGGCATTTTATTATGTCATCTCGGCCGGCTGCAAACGGCCACCGCCGGCACCATATTTTACGTCAAAGTGGCATGTCGTTTGTGGCTTGTGGGGAGGGAAAGGCATGTTCGTTTCAATATGAGAGTGGTCGTATGTCTGAATTTGCTACCAGATACCCTGACATCATAATAGTTCAAGGTTTGGTGAGAATATTGATGATGAGATCTAACAATACAGGTTCAACTTTTGCATGGTGCGACAGAGACCCTTTTTCCGTGTGTACGACATACGTGTACCATTATTTAGCTGGTGGACCTGGGAATAAGGTTTATGTGACTGATACGCAGAAGCTGCAGGTATATTTTTATTCATTTATCACCCAAGACATGTTTTATGACATTGTCAAGCGAAAATACCCAGAAAATTTGTTGTGGGTCACCTCCCAATTTTTTTTGCCCCCCTCCAATAAAAGTAATATTATAGCAAAAAATACTGGAAGTCGATTTTTCAAAATAATTCCATGCTGGCGAGAGTTAAGAAAATTTTTATTACATGCTAAAGGGGTTAAATGTTGTGTGGAATTCTGATCTCTTACCACTTTGTGCTCCAGATTTGCTGAGACTTTTTCGGCGAAGACCATAATGAGCAAACACTGCTGGAAGTATAACTGCCAATACACACCGTACAGGAGAAACTGGTTCCCAAACATCTGAAACAAGTATATATCATGCTCTGGCTACAACATTATCTCTCAATGCTACATTAAAAAAAATTATACCTGTTGGACTCTCTGTGTAATATATAGTCACTGGTGAGATCTAGGGTGGGTCATAGATCACAATCACACCATACACATTATCAGTCATATAATAGGCAAGTGAGTTACCTAATGGATAACAAATCTTGGACTAAAGTTCTGAGTGTGAGGTATGTCAAGCTTTGAATAATAATAATTTTTTTAAATTTAAAACTGACAAACCACAATTGCTATGCAGTACAACTGGAATTGCGATATCATGGCATGTGTGTGTGCACTTCTGAGCAAAAAATGTTGGAAGAAGGGCGGTATCAAATTTCGGTAATAAATAAGTAAAATAAAAAAAATAAAAATAAACATATTCTGCTTTAGGTACAAGCGCTTGAGAATACAGACAATAATAGGCTTAGGCCTAGATTAGATTTAGCCTATAACAACACAAATATCGATGACAGTGATATATGAATTCTCTTGCATATAAAGTTATACACAGATGTTAAGCAAAAAGCCCTCTATGATAAATTCGCATAATAAATTTTAAAATGTTTTAAGCTTATTGTTCATACTTAAAGTTTTCTGCAGAACTCTTGTCTTCACCTAGGGTTCCGTGGTACAGTTTGGGAAACGCTGGTCTAGATTAGAAAATCAATCTTTCAATTGATCAACAATTTCTAGGGTACCATAACACAGCACGACATGCCGTTATAAGGGCACCTTCACAAGTGTATACCATAAAACAGCAAGTTAGAGATATGTCTTGGAGAAAAGATACGTCTTAAAACTTGACTTAAACAAGTCTTCAGAGCGAATCATCACAGACAAGCTGCTCCAACAGAAAGTTCGATCACTGAATCAAGTCGCACTTACAGGTCACCTTTTCACTTCCAATCTCAACACAAGCCCAGCTAATGATGAAGACATTTTCAAACAGTAAGTCATGAGGTAGCCCAGCATAGCGCCATATAGCGATCTGTATGCCAACAATGAAAGGTTGTACCTCTCAATAGCATAAGAGAATGATCCCAAAGAAGAACTAGATTCAAACTTCATAACTCATAACTCGATGCAGCAAAGAAATTTTCTCCAAAGTACATCAGGACATTAAATCTTCTAGATCAGTTAAGATATTCAGCTATAGTACAATCCCAGGTAAAGACTCGCAAAGATTGATATCAAGATATTTAATGGTGACACAACAGAATAACCTGGTGTTGATCACAGTTTCGCCACAAAACTATGAATATGTGGTCTTTTCCCTCCGAGTTTCAGAAAACGTATAATGATGAGAAACTGCATAAAAGAAATAGTCTATAGTAGCTTGTGCAATTCATAGTTTTGTGGCGATAGTACCACAAAACTATGAATATGTGGCCCCCCCTCCCCGAGTGTTTGCGGATCTGTGGGCGCCATTGTAACTACATTGTATATACATATTCATGAGCCTGATTGTATCTAGCCTTTATATACATTGTATATACATTGTATCGACATTGTATCTATGAATATTCATGACTAAAATCGCATCTGATGTATATTGTATATACATTGCATCTACATTGTATCGACAATTAAGAGTATAACTAGGCAGAGTGTTAGGCTACGACAAGACACAGTCAGTCGCAGAGAGAGTCATAGAGTCCGTAGAATTTGGCCAGTCTCTTTAGACAATCAAGTTCGGACGGACAGTCGAGCTGAATTGTGCTGTTGATTTAGTCAAGTCTGTATTTGAGTTGATTTGGAGTTCGGCGATAATTCTGTTGATCTTTATGAATAAATACGAAGTTCATAGAAAGCGTGTCAAGCTGTTCATTGAAATTAAACTGCGTCGCCAACATTGATAATTGCTCTTAACATTGCGCCAAAAAGCCATACTTACCCATCAGACTGTCACACTCTGAAATCTGCTGAACCGCCTCCTGTGGTACTGGAAATTTAGGGGAGGTGAACTGAACTCACGACAAATTGATACACGAGAAGTGAGGTGTAACCGGTTTTTGCCAGTTTCAGGGCGGTTGCGGACAAAACCCACCTGACAAAAAAACCCCCTAAGTAGGACAAAAACCCCCCCTAAGAATATTTTTTGTTACTTTTTTACTTTTATTTAGAAACATGTGTATACTTTAAAGTCTGAAGTAAAGTATGTGTCATTTCAAAGTCTGATGCGGTCACTCAGGTATTCATCGTCCAATAGTTAAATAGCAAACAGTTAATTAGTTCCTTGGTCTTTATGTTGTTAATGTAAGATAGGTCTATGTACACTGAAGGCACCATTGTGCGTAATGTATGCTATCTGTGACACGGCTTTTTCAGTCACGTCAGGTGAGTCTATACAGAGCGTATGTGTGTTATCTGTGGCCCGGATTTCTTATATAAGTTAGACCAGAGGCAGTGTGGTATGCAAGACATGAAACTTCAAGACCAAGATGAGACAGAGACAGTAAGGTGCCGAGAACGAGACAGTTAGGTACCAAGACCAAGACACTAGGTTCAAGACAGTACGAGACAGTAAAAGACAAGTGATCCTATCTAAAATGCTGAAAAATGCTAATGTCATAGTTTTCGGGAATAATGTTTATTTGTAATTTCAATTTGAAAACTTATAATGTATATAGCACAAATTCTTGAGAACAGTTTTTATATCGCTGCGCAAGATTTTAAGACAGTTCACGCGAAACTTATTGAGACCGCTTGCTCGAGACAGATCACGGCATTCACTTCAAGACAATTTCTAAAAATTCGAGACACTAACTCGAGACCGAGACACTGTCTCGAGACCATACAACTCTGACCAGAGGCGTCAATCCTCCTCTAACTGATAGAGGCTAACACTCTGGTTCCAAATGTCAGATAGTCAAGATATCCCCAAAGACTCAAACAATAACCCCCCACCCCCTACCTGGACGCCTCTGAGTTAGACCAATAGTCTTTCTGAGTGTCACTTGTACTGTTGTGCAAACTTTGTTAGTAGTGTCAGTTATTATGGTATGGCTTCTAATTGCAGAAGCTAGTTAGGGCAAGAAGGGGGGTTTTTGTCTGGGGGTTTATGTCCTGCCAAAACAGGGGGGTTATGTCAGAGGGGTTTTTGTCAGAGGCGGTTTGTCCTACACCCATTTCAGGGATGGCCATGTAGTTTTGATGTCATTGACAAGATATCATCATCCTCAATCTGCACGGAATCATCCAAAGACCATCGCAGAGCTCTGTGTATGATAGATATGGGATGGGAAACAAAGTATCTTTACAGTACAAATGCATGCAGTTGCATAAGACACCAGGCTTAACACTAAAACAACAAGAGTGCACTAAAAGTGACTGGGAAACCAATGCAGCTCAACATTAAAATGTTAAAGATGTGACATCCTTAGGCCCATAAAACACTGGGGTTATGCAGAAGAAAGCTGTGACCTTTCTCTAATCCACACAGTTGAATTCTGTCTTTCAGAAGATATTCTTAATATGTGTGGCAGACGAGTTCTATAGCCAGTTATGATGTAGAAGAAGAAAAGACAATCCTATGGAAGAAAGTCTCAAGTTGCATGAGAAATGTCTTTCTGTGACGGATGTGAAAGAGCTGGTATACATGTAAAATCAAATGATTAGGCCTTTAGCCTTTAAGGCCATTATCAAGGAAAGGAAAAAGCAATAGATGTTGGAAATATGAATTGACAATTCTATAGTATACCTAGAGTCCTCCTCCAACTGCTGAAAAGTGCAGTATGCATCGTATGTGAAATGCTCTGACCATACCTTAAGAAATGACATAGAGAAAATTCTTTTGGAAGAAGTCTGTTTAGCCTGTTTAAACAAGGCCATGTCTTTAAAATGAAAGTCTTCCTAATTTGAGATACGTGTTGCACGACTGTAAACAGGAAGACTTTCATGGGAAAACTTTGTACAAAGCTTATGCAAGTGTTGCTTGAAAGCAGCACTTGCATAAGCAATACACTCAAAACTTTCTGTGTTGCAAATGTTCAACTGCATGTTAAGAATGAAACTAGAGAGAATCATTTGAGATTACTAATGGAACAAGGATCTTTAAGACCATACATTCTGCATGGTATGGGCATAGAACTGTTTAACTACAGCTGGGACTAAAATCGACTGAAGAAGTCAACCTGTGTCATCAACTATTTGGAGGATCCAGTATGATACCAGTATGATACCAAGTCACAGTCGATATGAGATAGAAGTCTGAAGGATTGGCAGGCCAAACACATTTCATTCTTGCCTCACTCCTCCACAACATATTATCATCATTATGCAGTGATGGGCACTTTTAACTACTGTAGTTATTAACTAGTAGTTATAACTACTATAGAAGTAGTTGCCTAGTAGCTATAACTAGTTTTTAAGAAGTAGTTTAAAAATAGTTATAACTACTTTTATCAAGTAGTTTTAAGTTAACTACAATATTTCACATTAACTACATTTTTTCCTATTTACTAATTCCATCTTACAGGAATTTCTGTTATTTCACAACATGGACGTTGCCCATTATAGTCTCATGAGTAAATTGTTTCATTAAAATTTGAGCATACTATTGTGAGGAAGTGGGTTCCTCTCAGAACTATACAGAAAGCCTGAGGCAGTATGCCTGTCTAACGGCATACCTGGAGATTGCTGCACGATAAGAACTAGAGTAAAGTGGTCATAGAGGGTTTGGGGTTTATGATCCATATGAAGAAAGCAGCCAGTACACGACTGGACGACCATGTCATTGTGAGCAGATGGGTTACAAATGGGTCCGAATATTCCAGTAATCTATTATCAAATCTCCAGAGCTGTATGGAGATTTGATAAAAGTTTGCACAGTGTAGCAATGTCTCTGTCATATCTCCTGAAAAAGCTCATCATTGATTGAACAAAGCAGATCCAACAGTCTAACACTGTGCACGTACCCAGATTATAGTGCTATATATCCAGACAATTTAAAACTTATCCTTAAAAAATTAACACTATATGTATGAACATTTAAACTAGAGCTGGTAACGATTAATTTAATTTAATAGTTAACTTTTGAAAAATTAACGATTAATTAATAGTTAATTTCGATTAAATCACAAAAACTATTATAGTCACATTTGTCAGACAATAATTATGTGGTTTGCCACATGTAGACACTGTTAACCTACAATTCCGAGGTCCGTGGTACAAGTACGTAGCCTACACCATTCAAACAGAACGTTAAACTACTTGTTCAGATGTCTTAAAGTATTTATCTATCGTAAGTAATTCATAGTGTGATATTCTCATGCCAAAAAAGAGGGCTGAACAAACAAAAGTGGATAGTTGCTTCGTACCCATCGCCACCATATGGCTGGTGTCAGAAACAACCAATTATAATGATGAAAACAATAATGAAGATGATGATGTAGGTCAGTGGTCACCAACCCGTGGCTCGCGAGCAGCACGAGTAGTTCTGTGGCAGCTCTCCATAGCTTTCCAGAAAATGACATCTTTATACATGTAACGAAATAAAATTGCAAAGGAAAGGTTTTGGGTGGGCCTTTTTACTATTGCCAAACATTACATAAGTTTTCAGAGAGAAAAGGCAGAACTTCCCAGTACCTCCTCACATGGTTGCAGGACATTGTATTTTCAAGTGACATTACAGGGCATCTTAACCAACTAAATTTGAAGTTGCTGGGTTTTCATTTTGCATGTGAATTTGCTTCGTTTTGGACCAACTGATCTATGCAAACGAATTTTTCCAGCAATGAGCCTTCCTGAATCAAAGTTAAGGACCAAGATAACGACCGAGAATCCTCTGGATCAACTAATCGTAAAAAATCACCAAACTTCTAAAGCACTAATCGAAAGATAAAGCGCATGACATTCACGAGCACTGCATCGAATCAGAAGGGTTGTTCAAGCAATGGCGTAGCGAGGCAGAGTGCCGCCTGGGGCGAAGGTACAAAATTGAATGTACTGTTTATTTTTTCTATCACTTTATTCTTGTGCATATCCCGGATATGCACAAGGGAGATAGACATAATACTTTGGCGCCCCAAAAATTTTGCGCCACTTCCTATCTTGCCTATGCCAGGAGCCGGCCCTGATAGACATGGCACAAAAGAGAATTTAGACATTATTAATATTATTATTAATGGCAAAATTAAATAAACTAGCATCCTCCTCCGATTAATATTATACAAACTTGCAGCCGACAAGATCATCTGCGCTGTTTTTTTATATTTATTATTTTCATCTAAACTTGATTTGAACTTATCGGCTAAATATGTCTACACTAACTTTAGTTATACATGAAAATAATTTATTTTGTGATTTTTTTACTATTGCACGTATATTAGATTAAACTACCTGCGTTTTGTAGCGGATGTATCCAAGGAAGCCGCCTATGGCATCAAATTTAGAGGGGCCGAAGTTTAGGGATAATACGGTTATGTTTTCAGGAATAAAATTTTATGATGATACAAAAAGAAATTCATGAATTAGTTATTAAAAACCAGTTTTAGGCTAATTCCAATTCCAATAAAGATATTCAATCACCAAACACCTCATTAAATCTCCCGCTCTTTCTCTGTTAATTTTCATATGCCAATTTCTATGCCGTGTAGCATGTGCCTGACCCCATATTTCTCGCATCTTACTGTGCATGCAATGAGAGTGGGGGCGCTCCTATATAGATGAATGCCTAGGGCATCAAATTACTTGAGGATTGCTCTGATATGTATAAACACTAGGCGCCATTCGGTCATTTCGATGATACTTCAGTATATTGTATATTAGTCTATGTCGAGAAAAACAGCCAGGTTTAGACAAGAGCAACAAGAATCCTGAAGACTGCAACTTATACAACAATAACTTATTATTTTTTTACCGAAAATGCCGCCCCTAGGACAAGTGCCGCCTGGGGTGGTTTGCCCCCTCGCTACACCACTGTGTTCAAGGCCCGGTTTTCAGAGGGATCTGAGTAGCTGCTAAGCTGGGCGCGTGTGTTTCGGGCAAGCGTTGGGAAGCGGAGGATCGGATGTCAGAGTATGAATTCTTGAAGAGATGACGCTGCAGTTTTGAGCAGAGAGCCCATGGGGTGATAAGATAAAAGCGCTTGATGCAGATGAAGGAGTAATTGAACATTTTTGGAATTCAGATGGAAGATCGTTACATAGGTGTGATGCAGTGCTGAATATATGACTCGGTTGAAAAACTTGAGAAAGGTATATCATGATATGCATCTTCAGTTGTCAAAATGCAGAACCATGGTTCTCACTAGTTCGCAACCACGACAGGAAGACGAATAAATGGATAAACCTATGAACTGTTCATTATATATAAATCTTGATTACCCGTGAATTGTCTATTTTTTAGACATTAAATATTATTAAACATTATGATTTAAACTAGAGGCTCATAATGATTCTAGTTGCTGTGGTAATGAATAGCATCATTAGCTGGATAACTGCATTTGTTGTGCTCGTAAAAACACGGCAGCTCCCAAAGTTATTAAACTAGGCATTGCGGCTCCTCACCGAAAATAGGTTGGTGACCACTGATGAAGGTCCACACACGTGACACACCGCAATATCATTAAGAAATTTAATTACTCTGGCTGCTGTAAAATGAATATATGAAAACGTTCCCAAGCCAAATGCACAATGTAATAGGCAATAGCACGGCAATAAAAAGTGCAAAAAACATTTCCAAGTCACATTAGTTTAACAACAAGGCAAGGAATGGTCCAGCACGAGCGACAAACAATACCAGAAAGCTGTATTTTCCGTCGTTGGAGAGCTGCCATCTGCCGGACAGGAAGATTAAACGCTGTGTTTACAATAAGTTAATATAATTATGCATTGCAGCTGAAGAAAAAGCTCGATTCTTTTGCAGAGTAGGAAAATTGCTTGTGCAGGGTAAACCATCCCAATTAATATTCGTTGTAAAATTGAATCAGAGCGACATCTGTAGACCTATGTATGGATATATGACTGACATGAGATTCAGAGGAGATTCATATCCTATCATTAATTGAACATTTCTACCAATAAGCTTCCATTATGTGTTCCATGCATTTTAACTGTTTGTTTGTAAAGGCAGTGCGATTGCATGCGTTCTTCTTAAAGAAAATACTTACTTACTTACAAGTGCTTTCGCTTCTAAAGTTCTAAACGGAACAGTCTATAAATGACGTCACGCAAGCATGGACGATTTTTGACTCCTCCTCCTTCGTCACACGTCGTCATAAATGCCATCCATCAAATATAACGTCACAAAATGTGACCCGTCCGACAAAAAACCAAGAGCTGCAAACATTTTTTTTTTGGCTAATTGGTTTTTTTTTACAAAAAACCAAAAGATACGAAAAATGGAACTTTTGCTTGTTTTAAATATTTTTATTCAATTTACAAGTATTACTATTATATCGCAACGGCACGGAGCCTCCGGTCAGTGAACAGGATGGCCATATCAGCTCCGAGGCCTCGCAGTATCGGCCCGAGGCCGATACTGCACGGTCGTAACCCAATCTACAAGGCACTCTCTCTCCCAATCTCCCTCTCTTCCTCTCTCCCTCGCTCTCCCCCTCTCTCCCCCTCTCTCCTCTCTCTCCTCTCTCTACTCTCTTCTCTCTCTCTCCTCACTCCTCTCTATCTCTTCTCTCTCTCTCTCTCCTCTATCCTCTCTCTCCCCTCTCTCTCCTCTCTCTCCTCTCTCTCCTCTCTCTCTCTCCTCGCTCTCTACACTCTCTCCACTCTCTATCTTTCTCTTCTCTCTCTCACCTCTTTCTCCTCTCTCTCCTCTCTCCCTATCCTCCTCTCTCTCCTCTCTCCCTCGCTCTCCCCCTCTCTCCCCCTCTCTCCTCTCTCTCCTCTCTCTACTCTCTTCTCTCTCCTCACTCCTCTCTATCTCTTCTCTCTCTCTCTCCTCGCTCTCTACACTCTCTCCACTCTCTATCTTTCTCTTCTCTCTCTCACCTCTTTCTCCTCTCTCTCCTCTCTCCCTATCCTCCTCTCTCTCCTCTCTCCCTCGCTCTCCCCCTCTCTCCCCCTCTCTCCTCTCTCTCTCTCTCTCTCTCCCCTCTCTCTCCTCTCTCTCCTCTCTCTCCTCTCTCTCTCTCCTCGCTCTCTACACTCTCTCCACTCTCTATCTTTCTCTTCTCTCTCTCACCTCTTTCTCCTCTCTCTCCTCTCTCCCTATCCTCCTCTCTCTCCTCTCTCCCCTCTCTCCTCTCTCTCCCCTCTCTCTCCTCTCTCTCCTCTCTCTCCTCTCTCTCTTCTCTCTCTCTCCTCACTCCTCTCTATCTCTTCTCTCTCTCTCTCTCCTCTATCCTCTCTCTCCCTCTCTCTCCTCTCTCTCCTCTCTCTCCTCTCTCTCTCCTCCTCTCTACACTCTCTCCACTCTCTATCTTTCTCTTCTCTCTCTCACCTCTTTCTCCTCTCTCTCCTCTCTCCCTATCCTCCTCTCTCTCCTCTCTCCCTCGCTCTCCCCCTCTCTCCCCTCTCTCCTCTCTCTCCTCTCTCTACTCTCTTCTCTCTCCTCACTCCTCTCTATCTCTCTCTCTCTCTCTCTCCTCGCTCTCTACACTCTCTCCACTCTCTATCTTTCTCTTCTCTCTCTCACCTCTTTCTCCTCTCTCTCCTCTCTCCCTATCCTCCTCTCTCTCCTCTCTCCCTCGCTCTCCCCCTCTCTCCCCCTCTCTCCTCTCTCTCCTCTCTCTCTCCCCTCTCTCTCCTCTCTCTCCTCTCTCTCCTCTCTCTCTCTCCTCGCTCTCTACACTCTCTCCACTCTCTCCACTCTCTATCTTTCTCTTCTCTCTCTCACCTCTTTCTCCTCTCTCTCCTCTCTCCCTATCCTCCTCTCTCTCCTCTCTCCCTCGCTCTCCCCCTCTCTCCCCCTCTCTCCTCTCTCTCCTCTCTCTCCTCTCTC